>PVJS01016856.1:0-36933 GCA_004027185.1 Glis glis
CTTTGTTTTTTTTTTTTTTTTTTGGTGGTACCGGGAATTGAACCCAGGGGTATTCTACCTCTGGGCTACACCACCAGCCCTATTTTTTATTCTTTATTTTGAAACAGGGCCTCACTATGTAGCTGAGGCTGGCCATGAACCCGGATCCTCTGGTCTCAGCCTCCCAAGTACTGGGATTGCGAGCGTGCGCCACCACGCCCAGCTCTCTGCTTTGCTTTGATAATTTACAGAAGTGAATTTTCAAATCGATGAATAATTGAGAAAAGTCTTTCTTTTCTCCCAGGCTCAGAAGTCTCTGTGAGAGAAGAGTCAGATGTTGATCAAAACCAGAGTGATGAGGGAGATACTGAGACATCGCCAACTAAATCTCCAACAACACCAAAATCTATCAAAAGCAAAAACTCCTCAGGTATGTGTAGCTCGCCAGTGCGAGACACTGAGTCTCGCACTGTGTAGATCCCCAGGGGGAGGGCCGCAGGTCGAGCGGAGGCAGAGGGCACCATCCCTTATATCCGTGAGTCACTCTCAAGCACGGTGACTGTTCTGATAGTTCATAACCCCCAGGGGGGCTGTGGTGCAGAGTAGATCCGGCTCAGTGAAGTCACCCCCAACTTCTGGCGAGACCATTTAACCAGCCAGCCCGGAGGAAGGGAGGCCCAGCCTGGGGGCTCACTCAGGGGAGCCCTGGAATCAGAGGTGCTTTCCGGGACCCTGTGCCGGGCTCTGTGATGAGCCCTCTCTTCTTCTCAACAGCCCATAGAGAGGCCAGGTTAGTACTAGTTTTCAAAGAAGGAAAAAGACTCCAAAAGGTGGTGATGTCATACATCTGCCATCTCAGTCTCAGGATCCCAAAAGGGCTCTGCGGATCTGCCCTGGTCTCTGGTTCCTGTAAAGCACTTCTCACAGAGAGACACCCAAGGGTGCGGACAGAGCTCATGGGACCTCAGCTCCTAGGATGACCCCCATGCTTCGTGATGACTCCTCCTGGAGTTGGTTCCTACTACTGTTACCACTAAGAAGTTATAATTAAAAAGAAAAAAAAGTCAGGCGTGGCAGTGCACGCTTGTAATCCCAGTACTTGGGAGGCTGAGACAGGAGGATCGGGGTTTGTGGCCAGCCTCAGCTACTTAGTGAGGCCCTCTGCAACTTAGTGAGACCCTGTTTCAAAATAAGGAATAAAAAAAAAATTGGGCTGGGGATGTAGCTCAGAGGTAGAATGCCCCTGGGTTCAATTCCTAGTACCGCAAGAAAAAAAAAAGAAAGAAAATAAAAAAGAAACAACAACAAAATGATGTTGTTATTATTAGCAATGATATTCCATGGTATTATATATAGCTTTGCACCCAAAATGAAGGACTTTCATCTATGCTATCTGCTTTCACCTTTATACCCACCTTTGGAAGTAGGGATTATTTGTATTATCCAGAGGTGATTACCGAGTCTCAGAGAGGTTTAGGGTTAGGGTTACACAGCTAGTGAGGGGTTGGGGAGAATTTCTACCCAGGAGGATGGATTCCAAGTGCAGGCTCTATCACACTGTGCCCATGAGCCCATCAGTGTGAACTACAGATGTCAGAGCTTGGACAGGCTATGTGTTAATTCCAAGTACATTGAAAGGACAAGAAAACTCATGTTGTTGTCCCCAACATCACATGGACCCCACATGGTCCAGCTGGGACTGAGAAGTGATGGGGTTGGGAGCTACAGGGAGATGGAAAGGGTGGTTGGAAGCCTTTAGAAACAGGATGGCAGCCAGGCATGGTAGCGCTCGCCTGTAATCCCAGTAGTTGGGAAGCTGAGAAGGAGGATCACAGGTTCAAGGACAGCTCAGAAACTTAAGAGAGACCCTCAAGAACTTAATGAGACTCTATTTCACAATAAAAAATAAAATAGGGCTGGGGGTGTAGCTCAGAGGTAGAATGTCCCTGGGTTCAATCCCCAGTACTATGAAAAAAAAGAAGAAAGAAAGATGGCAGGGCCTTCCCGCCCTCGGACAGCCCTAGGGATGTCAGGGCATAACTCTTCCCAGAGACTCTGACAGACCCACACACACAGCCAGCCCTGGTACACAATGACAGAGCTGCTGGTTCTTGAAGTAGGTATAGCATCAAGACACATGTTTTTCCTTTCTTTTCTTTTTTTAATGTTTTATACTTTTACTGATGCATTATAATTATACGTCATAGCAAGGTTCCAAGTGATACGAACATACGTGCACACAGCACTTGGTGCGCTTCCCTCCGCGGCCCGCCCGCTCCCCGCCCCTACATGTTAGTGAGGTTGGTTGTGATACCTTTGTATAAGGACATAGCATCATGTGAACTGTTTCCTTCATCAAGCCTCCTTTCCCCTCCTTCCCCCAGTCTCTTATTATTCTCTCTTCATTTATCTGAAGTCCCTTTTGTTTCCTATTTTCTCTCTAGCTTCCACATATGAGAGAAAACATATGACCCTTGACTTTAAACCTGGCTGATCTCATTTAGCATGATATTCTCTAGTTCTATCCATTTTCCTGCAAATGACATAATTTTGTTCTTTATGGCTGAGTAAACATCCATTGTGTGTACATACCAGTTTCGTTTTCCATTCATTTGTTGTTGGACAGCTAGGTTGGTTCCATAATTTGGCTTATTGTGAATTGTGCTGCTATAAACCTGGGCGTGCACGTATTATTATAGTATTCTGACTTTAATTCTTTTGGAAAGATACCAAGGAGTGGTAGAGCCGGGTCATCTGGTGGTAGATGCCTGCTTTTCTACCAGCCTGAGGGCTGGCACCAGGACCGGCTGAGGGTTGACTCCGTCTTCTCCACAGAGTTCCCGCTCTTTTCCTATAACAACGGAGTCGTGATGACCTCCTGTCGCGAGCTGGACAACAACCGCAGCTCCCTCTCAGCCACTTCCGCCTTTGCCATAGCGACTGCAGGAGCCAATGAAGGCACCCCAAACAAGGAGAAGTATCGGAGGATGTCCTTAGCCAGCGCAGGTGTGTGGGTGCCTCAACTCCTGGCCATGGCCCCAGGACCTGCCCCGCGTTAGTGTTCAGCATGTGCTGCTGGGGACACTGAGGGTCCTGCTAACGGTGCCACCTCAGAGAGCGCCTTCCTCCCCTCGTTCCTCTCACTCGCCGGACTCCATGCTTCCCACAGCATTGTTTCGCCATTTGCCCCTTCTTTTATTGAGATGCTGGAACACGGCCCCCATCTCTCTGCACCAGCTGGGGCTCTGCACACCCAGGGTGAACCCCACACCTGGAGCCTGCCCTGCACTCTCCCTTCCCAACCCCAGCCACCCAGGGGGTAAAATCTAAGCCACCCTGCTGGGGTGTCCCCAGGAGGGAGGGTCACCTTATTTCTAGCCATCCCCAGCACACCTGCCCAGACACACCCTGCCCTCCATCCACTTTAAACTGTTGCCAGCCCCCTGCCCCTGAACTTCCTACCTGCAGCCTCTGCCGGTGCCGACTCCCCGCCTGGATGTGCACCTATCACTCACTGTGTGCGCCTTCCTCCCCACCAGCCTCCTTTGCTACTTGCCCAAATTCCACTCCACAAGGCCCCTTGCCCACAGGAGCTGTATTCTCCCCCACCCGCAGCCCTCTCGCCTAGCAGACACACCGAGCAGCCCCAGATCAGCCAGATCTGGAGGTACATCCAGACTCGAGGGAGCTGTTCCTTATCCTCACCTCTTCTCTCTCCTTTATGCCACTCATGTCACCAGGGTTTCCCCCTGACCAGAGGAATGGGGACAAGGAGTTTGTGATCCGCAGAGCGGCCACCAACCGCGTGCTGAACGTGCTCCGCCACTGGGTGTCCAAGCACTCTCAGGTGGGTAGGAGCCCTCCCAGCAGGCTGCTGAGACCACCGTGCACTGGATCCAGGAAACAGCTGCTCCCAAACCACTGCTGGCCAAAGGAGGGCCACCCCAGTAGTCCCAAGGCCCCTCCCAAGGTGGGAATCAAGGGGACGAGGAGGCTCTGCCACTCCACCTCTTTCTGCAGCAGGGCCACAGGTAGGCTTGTGCCCCCCTGGCCTAGGGGCACAGCAGCTGAGGGATGGTCCTTGATCTCGCCCCAGTGCCCTGTACCTGAAAGCCTCGAAGCCCCACTCGTACCCTGCCTCGGAGTTGGTGAGAGAGTATCAGAGGTTTAGCTGGGCATGGTGGTGCACACCTGTAATCCCAGTACTTGGGAGGCTAAGACAGGAAGATTGCAGGTTTGAAGACAGCCTCAGCCCTTTAGTGAGGCCATAGCAGCTTAACCAGACCCTGTTTCTAAATAAAAAATAATAGGGCTAGGGGTGTAGCACAGAGGTAGAATGCCCCTGAGTTCAACACACACACACACACACACACACACACACACACACACACACGTCAGAGGTGTCAGGGCCAGGCAGAACCACCATAGGCAGAAATCAAAACAGCAGCTCCCTCCAGCCTGGCCAAACCACTGCAGGGCAGCTTGAAAACTGTGGTCAGAACCACCCCTCCCGCCCCCCGCAGGACTTTGAGACCAATGCTGAGCTCAAATGCAAGGTGATCAGCTTCCTAGAGGAGGTCATGCACGACCCAGAGCTGCTGACCCAGGAGCGGAAGGCTGCTGCAAATATCATCAGGTAAGAATACGCTGGCCTCCGGCCCAGGATGGCCTCATGGGACAGGCGCCCTGCCCCCATACAGGCTAGCGGGAAGTAGGGGGGTCAGGAGGGTCCTCAGGCAGAACGGACCCAGGCCAGCATGTTGGAGCTGTGCAACCCCCTGCTGCACCCCCATCCCCACCAAACCTTGATCTCCCTGAAGCAAGAACCTCCCTGCTTCTCTATATGTGTCCAATGCTAACACCTGTGCAGCCCAACAGCATGGTAAGCACTACATGTGGCTATTTAACTCTTAGCTAATTATGTGTATGAATCTTTTTGAATATCTCACTACAATGTATAATTACAGTGCACCAATAAAAGTATTAAAAATAACAAATCTTAGTTAATTAGAAGTGAATAAAATGAAAATTCACAGCCGGGCGTGGTGGTGCATGCTTGTAATCCCAGTACTTGGGAGGCTGAGCCTCAGCTACTTAGTGAGGTCTCTGCAACTTAGTGAGACCCTGTTTCAAAATAAAGAATTAAAAATAGGGCTGGGGGCGTAGCTTGGAGGTAGAATGCCCCTGGGTTCAATCCCTGGTACTGGAAAAAAAAAGAAAATTCACATGAGCCAGTCACATGAGCTCTGTGTGGCTTGTGAACCCCCCCCCATCACAGCACACACCCCTCGTTGTAGAGTCCTGTTGGAGAGCACTGTTGGAGAGTCCTGTTGGAAAGCACTGGCGAGCCTCCGCTCAGGCGGACAGCAGGGGATGTCTGCTGAATTGACCTTGACCACAGATACTTGTCACTGCTCCCCAGCAAGCCTCTCCTGGCCGAGGTTGGGGCCCAGACAGCCCCACGCCTAAGCTGGCCCAGCCAGTGACTCACCATTGACCTGGCCAAGGCCCTTCTCAGAGCCTCATTTTTCACCTCTGTAAAATGAGTGAACAATACCTGCTCCAAGGGCTGGGGAAAGAGTGTGGGTGTCACTTCCGCAGGCTGCTCAGGGGGTGGCAGGCACAGACCCGCTGTCTCCTCTGCTTGATGCTCTTGTCCCTCCAGCTCAGCTGTGCTCTCTCAGCCTAGCCTGGGTGTGACAGCTCAGGCCTCTCCTCCTGACCTTTGCCTGGCTCCAGCCACCCTTACCCTACCTAGTCTCTGTCCCAGACTGTCCACCATATCTCGCCCCCGCCCTTCCCTCTCAGCCTCCCACCTCAGGTCTCAGCCTCCTTCCCCCAACCAAGCCTCTGCCTCATATCGAGGAGGCCGCGTATTCCGGCCCTGGCACTCCCCAGCTACAGGTCCTAGAATGTCCTCAGGCCTCCCTCGTCCTCAATGCCTACCAGGGGGTGTGCCCTGGACCTGAGAGCCTCTGCTCGACCCCAGGCCCTCGGAGTCTCCCTCAGGAGTCTCCCTCACGGTCCTCCCTGGGAGGTCCATGGGAGTGTGTTGAGCCCTGATCACATGACCGAAGCCCACTAGGGTCTGGAAGCTTGTTCTGTGCACTTCCTTCTCCGGGAGCTGTGGAGAGAGCAGGCTTGACGTAGAGCATCCCTGGTGCGAGTCACAGGCCATGGGGCCTCAGGTGTGACAGCTCCCAGGGCGTCTATTCCCTGGGCTGCAAAGTGTACACACTGGTGGCTGCAGCCAGGACCGACAGCCAGGCAGAGCTCGAGCCCCTCCAGCCCAGCCCTGCAGACCCCTGATTACTCCCACACACACACCCAGGCTGGCTCTGGCTCTGGCCTGGCCTCCATCCCTCCGCCCCACCCCTGCATTCACAGATGGTGGCTCTGAGTTCACGCAACTAGCAGAGGCACCAGGCGTGGCTTTGGCGGCCCCCCACCACTTCCCACCATGACCGGTCCCCCACTCCTCAGCTAGGCTGCGTCCTCCTTGCTTTCCCCTCAGCACAGTCCCTCCCCAGCCCTGCCTCCCCTCTTCTGCGCCCTCTCTGAGAAGGCCCTCCAGACCTGGAGCTCCTCTCCCTCATGCATCCTCTCGTTCCACATGCACGTTGGAGCACCTGCTATATGCCATGCCAGAGCCACAGGGGTGACTCCGACACACCCTGACCTCCAGGGCCCTGCCCAGAGGACAGGCAAATGTGTGGTATTACACAGGAAGCCCCAGGAGGGGACGTTGCCCAGCCAGGAGGGTCAGGACCATCAGGAAGAGGTCAGTGAAGAAGAAAGGGGAGCCAGATGTGGTGGTGCACACCTGTAATCCCAGTTTGGGGAGGCTGAGTCAGAAGGATCACAGGTTTGAGGCCAGCCTCCACAATTTCACCCTCAGCAACATAGGGGGAACCTGTTTCAAAATTTAAAAAAAAATAGGGCTGGGGGTGTAGCTCAGAGGTAGAATGTCCCTGGGTTCAATCCCCAGTACCAAAAAAAAAAAAAAAAGGAGAAGAAAGGGGATAGAGGACCCTGGCAGAGGACATGAATGAGGCCGGAAGGCTGGGTGGCTGCAGGGCTTTCTGTCTGGCTGTGCTGGGGAGAGAGTGGAGCGCAGGGTGGGGGCTCAGCTGCCTTCTCCTCCCTAGGACTCTGACCCAGGAGGACCCAGGTGACAACCAGATAACGCTGGAGGAGGTCATGCAGATGGTGAGCAGGGCCGCCTCCCCTCCCCCAAGGCGTCCTTCCTGCCCTTCCTGCCCTCCCTGCCCCACGACCCCTGACCAAGCACGGCCACCTCCTGTGAAACTGGGTAGCTTAGAATGACAGAAACATGTTCTCTTGCAGCTCTGAAGGCCAGAGGCCATCATGAGATGCCCCAAGGTGTCTGCAGGGCTCCAGGGGAGGACCCGTCCTTGCCTCTCCTGTGTCTGGTGGCCAGCACTACGTGGCTAGTCATGCGTCACTCCAACCTCTGCCCCCAAGGGTGTTCGGCCCTTTCCTCCCTGTGTCCCGCCATCCTCTTCCCTCTGTGCATGTCTGCCTCTGTGTCCGCATCGCCCCTTCTTATGAGGACACCAGGCATATCGGATGACAGCCCACCCTGACAACTTCCTCTTAATTACATCGGCAAAGACTGTTTCCAAGTAGGGTCACATAAGGTTCCATTCACAGGTACCAGGGGCTAGGACCTCCACACGTCTTTATTGAGGGACAAAATTTAGCCCATAACACCAGCACTTCCTTTTTCTCCATCCGTTGTCCCTATCCCTTGTCCCCTCCGCTGTCTCTCTCAGTCACACTACCCCTGGTAGGAGGCGAAAGTTGGTGGCTCGCCCTGTGTGCTGACCCTGTCTCACTCTTGAGACCCCGGACACTCCGATCAAGGGGGCTGCTAGTTTTCTTGGTTATTCTCATCTTGGAGACAAGGCGACAGAGACTCAGGGGCTTCTGCAACCCACTCGGCGTGGCGGTAGGGGGCAGCAGTGTTCCTACTCAGGTAGCCCCGAGAATTTTGGATTCTTAGGATTAGATGTGATTCCTTTGGTTCTAGAAATAAGAGGATTTCAAACTCTGTTGTTTGTTCTATCAAAGTAATTCTTTTATCAGACATATTTCTTATGTTTGTGGTGGAGTGTTCAATATGATTACAGGCACAGAGATGCTTCATATACATTAGGCTGGGGTAGAGGTAAGAAGTTTTTTTCATAGTAGGTATAGTAATTGGTCATATCAAAAGTGTGTGTATGATGCTCAGATTCATAAAAATATAGATGTTAGCGGGGTGTGGTGGTGTACCCTGTAATCTCAGTACTTGGGAGGCTGAGACAGGAGGATCCCAGGTTCGAGGACAGCCTCAGCAACTTAGTGAGACCCTGTTTCCAAATAAAAACATAAAAAGAGCTGGGGGTATCCCTCAGAAGTTAGGATTGAGCGCCCCTGGGTTCAATCCCCAGTACCCCCCACACACATACACACAGGTTAATAAAAGGGTTTTGGATATAAAGTTGAGTGAAAAGGTTTCTGGGTTTTGGATATTACTAGCTGACCCTGGATCAAGAATACACTCCCTGCCCCACACTGTCTCAGTGTCCGGAGTCAGGATCCGGCTCACCACCTGCCTAGCACATCTAATGGTGGCATTGGGCATAGCACACAGGAATGATGATCTCAGGTGCTTCCGGATCCTGGCTAGGGCCACTTTTTCTTTCAGACTGGTGAAATGCACCCCAGAAGACCATCATGAGCCACCCCAAAGCCCTTGGTCCCTATATCATGGTGGCCAGGAATGCTTAAGACAGACTCACTCCGACTTCCCCAGATGTAGCCAGTGCCCTGCTGGCCCAGCCCCAGGCTGGCCCCAAGTGACCAGTGTGAGGACTTAAGCCCTGGACACTGCCCCCTCGCCACCCCCTCCTGATTGCTAACACTGACTGTCCCCTGGAGTACCGGTGGAGCCACCCACAGAGCAGCAGGGCTGGTGCCCTCCCCCCACACCCACGCATGCCTCTCAGGCAGAGAAGTTGGTGGCACCCAGATGCCACTTCCTCCAAACTGACCTCTGACGCCAGAGTGCCGGGCAGGCCCTCCCCCAGGGGAGTGGACTGCACCCTCACCCCTTGCACAATATGTAGCTGGAGTGTTTGCCCATCTAGAGCAGGAGGCCCCTGGTTCCTTCGTGAACAGCCTGAGGCTTTTCCACAACAATGGGTCTCAGAGCCACAGAGCCATCCTCTGGCCCTGACATGGGCCTCAGAGCCTGGATGGGGCAGATCCAGTTTGGGGTGGGGTTGGGGGGGACAATGACCTCACCAGAGAGGAGAGAGCCTTCTTACTGTGAGGTTTCTCACAAGCCTTATGAGACGTGATGGGCATGGTAAGCTCTGACCTTTGCTTCCAGGGTCACCCTCTTTCCTAGGCCACACCAAATTCCAGGCCCAGCACACCTTCTCCTGGCCTGGAGCCCGATGCAGGCCTCTGGGCCACTGAGACACACCCCAGCCCAACCTCCCTCCTGGAACCTTCCTTCACCCTGATCAGTCAGCCATCCTGGGCCCAGCCCGGGGCACCACCGGACCCTCAGGAGCGAATATGGCTGAGCTGTTTGCCTGCATTCATTCACCCACTTCAGAGGCAGGGGCTCCTCCTGTGAACGTGGGTGAAAGGCCCCACCACCACAGGGTCCCTGCCCTGCAACACAGGAAGTCGGGTCTTCCGTCATGGCCTGGGCACGGGTTGGAAACGAATTTCTAAGACACAGAATAGAGCTACAAGCTACCAACGGGTTTATTTAGGGAAGTAAGAATTACACAGTCAAGAGAGAATACAGGCCACCTCCAGAATGAGAGAGACTGACCCTCTGGGGGAGCATGGCTCCTCTTTCATAGAAAACCTTGTAAATGGTGAGCGAATGGGGTGGACGACAGGGCAGAGGTGGTGGTTTGGTTCTTCTCAGGACCCTCAAGCTGATGTTATCTGGTTGATGGATGGCACTTAAACTGTACCCATATCATTGGGCTTTGAGCAATGTCTTGCTTCAGACTTCTTTGATCAGTCTAAAATACATTCTGTAACAAATCTAACAAAACCCATAGGCACCAATTAACTGGACTTACAGTGCTCTAAGATTTACTAGGCCTTTTAAGAAATCAGGCTTAGAGGAAAACGGGCCTTCAGAGTGGGGGGAGGTGATCGTGGAGTTTTAGAGTTAAAGCTAAGTCCCCCTTTCTTCCCCACTTGTCCTCTTACTACCTGTTTCTTTTGTTTCTCCTATCCTACCTCATCCCCCCACCTTGATACCTGGTGCACAGTTCCTTTTTCCACGCTTAGACAAAGCACCATACCTTTGTCCCCTCTGCCTTCCTAGGAACCCATAACCCCCACAGGCTTCGTGTTCCCCACGCCTGTGCTCCTGTATCGACTTCTGCCCCCTGCCATGGTGCCACTGGCAAAAGCATCCATGACCCCCACACACCCACCCACCACACACACACACACACACACACACACACACACACAGGTGTTTTCCCACGCCTTCCCTGCTCCACCTGCAGCCCACACCTGGGTCTTCAGGTGTGTGTATCTCTGGTGTCCCGCGAGGGCCTGGCAATGCAGACCTCAGTGTTTGCAGAGGAAACGGGAGGGAGACACTTCATCCAGGAGGAGTGGCTTTCTTCCTGGGTATGGGTGGACCCCACTTCCCTTGTGACCAGTGCCTGCTGAAACTTCTAGGCAAGATAGAGTAAGCACAAGAAAGCAGAAGTCACAAGTGGTATGGGTGGTTCCCTCTCTCAGCCCACACTGCCAGCTGGGCTGACCCCTCTTCTGTGTGGCCCATTTGGCCCGAGGGTGCAGGGATGCGGAGGATCCTTGTTCCTGACTCATCCCTCAGTAGACACAGGCTCCTCCCAGGACCAGCACAGTTGTCCCTCCCCGCCCCGTCGTCCCTCCCCAGATCCAGCAGACCTTCTGTGCGACCTCTGTGCTCAAGCACATCAGCCTCCCATGTCTCCTCCTCATCGATCCCTGCCATAGGCACCTCTCTCCCTGGTCAGGGGGCCTTAAGTGGTGGATACCCTTAAAGAGGTCTGTGGGTGACCGACCCCCAGGTGCCAGCGATGTGGTAGCCCAGGACCTAGGCCAGATAGCTATCTTCTGCACAAACAGGAACACTGTCCCAGGTGCTAATCACACCTGGGAACCACACCTGCTATGGAGTTTCAAATGGAATTTTGTGTTGAGGCTATTTGAGGCCCAGACAGAAGCTGAAGAGAGTGACTAATCACAACCTAGAGTCAGGTGACCGGCTTCCCACTGAGTGACTTGGGCTGGTCTTTAACCTCTGGAAGCCCCCACTGTCTCACTCATTTGCTGGGGTAACAGTGGCTCCCTGGCAGGGTGAGGGATGGCTGCATGGGACAGTCTTCACAGGGTGCAACAAGTGCTGGGCCTGGCTCCCTCCCCTAGTCACCCCCCATCCCCATCCACCCCCACCAGAATCTAGCAGAGTCCCTTGGTAAAGAATCCCAGAAAACCAGGAGCTGACCCTCATGGGCCTGACTCGAGACCTTGCTCCCTCAGGCAGAAGGTGTGAAGACCGAGCCCTTTGAAAACCATTCAGCCCTGGAGATCGCGGAGCAGCTGACCCTGCTGGACCACCTCGTCTTCAAGAAGATTCCATATGAGTAAGTGCATGGGAGCATCAGCCCCTTGTCCTCCTGCTGTGCACACAAGTCCTTGAGGCCAGGGCAATAGCCTCCCCGAGCCCCTCCACAAGCTTGGAACAAAAATGCATGGATTCCCCTTCCTGCCCCCCATGTTCTTTCCTTCTCTAGCAGCTGCACACACACTTTTCCAGAAGCATCTATAACTCAGAGCTGCTATTCTGGAGGTCTAGAAAGAATCCATGTTCATGCATGTGGACATAATGACATGAGGAAATGTGTCCATGGGCACAGCATGCACAGGCAACCCCCAGGAGAAGACTTTGGGGACAACTCTAGACTTTGACAAAGCCCAAGACAGGTGCTTCCCACTCTGGCCTGTAGCTAGTCACCCCCAGCGACTCACAGTATTCACTATTAGTATGATTACAGATCATTTTGCATCCCTCTTCCTTCATCTAACAATATACCAAGGTGGTATTTGTAAACACTACTTGAATGAGGGCACAGTATTCCCTAACAGAGCATTACAGAGTCAGGAAGTAGTCTTCAGTTTTCCTTGAAGGCTGAAATAAACATCCTTGTGAGGAAAGATTTCTCTGAATTTCTGACAACCATTCCAAAATAGTTTCCAAAATTGGGATCATCAGATCTGAGGCTATCCATCACTGCAGGGCTTTGGATCTCTGCTTTTCAGAAAGCAGATGGGAATACGCTCACCAACAGAAGCGTAGCGTCACCACACTGCTGGTGTTTCAAAAACCCGCCACACCCCTGGATGGAGAAATAGTCATTATTCCTCATAAGCTGGCTCTAGGAGGACTCTATCTAGGTGCCTGATCACTTTTTCCCCCCACAGTGCTGGGGCTAGAAGCCAAGAGCTCTTGCATGCTAGGCAAGTGTTCTGCCCTGAGCTGTATCTCCAGCCCCTCTCCTGGTCATTCTGTCAAATCAGGAGCCTGAGCAGTCTGTGACTGCCTGTGAGGTCACCAGAACCAGAGCCCGCTGCTGGCTCGGCTTGCAGGCACCAGAATCCTTCTATTTGACCCTTTTTTTGGTTTTTGTTTTTTGTTTTTTGTTTTTTGTTTTTTGTTTTTTGTTTTGCAGTATCAGGGATTGAACCCAGGGGCGTTCTACCTCTGCGCTACACCCCCGGCCCTATTTTTTATACTTTATTTTGAAACCGGGTCTCAGGAAGTTGCGGAGGACCTCACTAAGGAGAGAGAGACAGACAGACAGACAGACAGGGAGAGAGCTGAGGCTGGCCAAGAACCCGGATCCTCCGGTCTCCGCCTCCCAAAGTACTGGGATTACAAGTGTGCGCCACCATGCCCGGCTATTTGACCCTTTTTTTGTGGCCTTCTCTCACCCCTGTTCTACAGACCAGCCACTTCAAAGTCACTAAAATATGAGTTCTCCCTACCAGAAAACAAGATCTACAACAACACCTGCTGTGCCCACCCCACTTGATGCTCCTTCCCCCACTGTGAGGAGAGTACTGTCATCATTCCCGTTTTACAGATGAGGAAACTAAGGCCCCGAGACACAAAGGGCTTGCCTGGAGCCACACAGCTGACACAAATCAGAGTCAGACTTGAGCTCAGGGTTCCTACCTCTCCAGGGCTCTGCAAAAGGTTGATCACCCAGTAATGGCAGCTTCAAAAAGCAGAGAGGAGCCAAGCATGGTGGCACACACCTGTAATCCAATATTTGGGAGGCTGAGACAAGAGGATCACAGGTTCGAGTCCAACCTCAGCAACTCAGCGAGACCCTCAGCAACTTAGCAAGACTCTGTTTCAAAATAAAAAAGGGCTGGGGCGCCGGGCGTGGTGGCGCACGCTTGTAATCCCAGTACTTTGGGAGGCAGAGACCGGAGGATCCAGGTTCGCGGCCAGCCTCAGCTCTCTCTCTCTCTCTCTCTCCCTGTTTCTCTCTCTCTCTCTCTCTCTCTCTCTCTCTCTCTCTCTTTAGTGAGGCCCTCCGCAACTTCGTGAGACCCGGTTTCAAAAATAAAGTATAAAAAATAGGGCCGGGGGTATAGTGCGGAGGTAGAATACCCCTGGGTTCAATCCCTGGTACCACAAAAAAAAAGAAGGGCTGGGGCTGGGAGTGATGGCACACCCTTGTAAACCCAGTACTTGGGAGGCTGAGACAGGAGGATCGCAGATTCATGGCCAGCCTCAGCAACTTAGGCCCTCGGCAATTTAGTGAGACCCTGTTTCAAAATAAAGAATAAAAAATAGGCTAGGGGTGTAGCTCAGAGGTAGAAGCCCCTGGGTCCAATCTTCAGTACCGCAAAAAAAAGGGGGGGGGGGCTAGGGATGTAGCTCAGTGGTAGAGAATTTGCCTAGCATTGCAAAAAAAAAAAATCATGAAGCAATGAAATCAGCAAAGCAGAGCCAGCTTCATCGGCCCTGGTTTCCCCTTTCCTTCCTGCAGGGAGTTCTTCGGACAGGGCTGGATGAAGCTGGAGAAAAACGAAAGGACGCCTTACATCATGAAAACCACCAAGCACTTCAATGATGTGCGTACGGGCGGCAGCGCCTTCCTCTGCCGGGCTTTTCTTTGACAGGACCCTTGAAGAGCTGAGTGGGGGGCAGACTGGGTCCTCCCCAGCACCACGTGGCCTGGGGCTGGTTGCTTCATCTGAGTCTCAGTTTCTTCACCTATTAAATGGGCTTACTGCTGAAAGGTCACATGAAGATTAACTGAGACACTCATACCCTGGCTCATAGGGAGCCCTCCCTCAAGCCTGTGATTACCAGGCAAAGTCACACTCAGAGCAGGTGGCGTGAGGAGCCTGCAGCAAAGAGAGTGCAAAGGAAGGAAGGACCGGGAGGGGGGAGGAATGAAAAACTCCCTGCTGCTCCTTATTTTTTAACCTCATTTCAGCATTAGAAACAAGGGATATGTGAGCTGGGGGCAGGGCCCGCTGAGAAGGCACAGAGCCCTTGCCCAGCATGATCACACATGCCTGTCATCCCAGTACTTGGGAGGCTGAGACAGGATGATCGCTGGTTCGAGACCAGTGCACAGTAACTTAGCAAGATCCTGTTTCTAAATAAATAGATCTGGGGATATAGCTCGGACGTAGAACTCCCCTGGTTCAATCCCCGGCTCCAAGAAAAGGAAAGGAAAGGACAAGGAATATTTGGCTGGAGAATGGCAGACCACTTCCCTGTCATATGTATGTTACCCAGAATCCTCTGGACTTCCTACATTGTTGGCAAGGAGTTTAAACTGCCCAGAAGTGATGAAGTTCTTACCATCCCCTTGCCTTCCGCGATGGGACTTCCCAGAGCTGCTAAGGGCAAGTCTGGGGTGGAGCCAAGGGCTCATGGGTGTCCCTGGACAGGGTCTCAGGATATCTGGCTCCTCCAGCCCCTCTCTGCTAGACTGCCCACCCCCATTTTCCTGGGGAGGAACAGTTGAGATGGGACCAAATACCAAAACAGCAAACCGGACCTGTGTGTGTAACAGGAAGGGCCCGGGCTAACTGATTCGGTTACTAAGATACGACGGGTCTCACACCCTCCACCCCAGAACCCCTTCTCAGAAAACACAGAGAGAGCAGCAGAGAATCGGGAGCCAGACAGGTCCAGAGCCTTCTAAGGCGAGGCTTGAGGGAGCATAGGCAAAGTTCTTTAATGAAAGTAGCAACTGCCCCTGAGTTCCTACCTTGTGCTTAGCACTGTGCTTTTTTTTTTTTTTTGTACTGGGGATTTGGGGGTTGAACCCAGGGATGTTCTACCTCCAAACTACATCCCCAGCCCTTTTTATTTTGTATTTTGTAACAGGGTCTCACTAAGTTGCCGAGGGTCTCTCATTGCTAAGGCTGGCCTCCAACCTACAGTCCTCCTGTTTCAGCCTCCCAAGTACTGGGATCATAGGTGTGCACCACCACACCCAACCCTAGCACTGTGCTTTATGTGCATAATAATCTCATTTAAAGCTCATACCAACCCTAAGAGCTGGGGGCTGTTCTCACATTTGAGATCCTGAGAACCCGCGGCTCTGGAAGGGTCTCTTGAGACCCATATGTGGCAGCACACACCTCCCATGGCCACACAGTGGAAGATGGCTCTGTGAGAGAAAAAAAAAATCACTCCCAGCAACTCCTACGCAATGGCTCCAGCTCCACCCCCTGGATCCACAAGACGTCTGTCCCGCCCCGGGGCAGCCCTGAAGCATTTGCACTCCACATCTTCATTCCTCTGAGCTTAATCATCAACACACGTAGAGAGCCTTTGATGCCAGGGGTGGGAGCATGTGACTCCACTTGTCCTGACCACCCGGGGCCCCACTCATCAACCCAGCAAGGGCCAGGCCCACGTGCCCCATCCTGCTAGGGTCCTCCGCAGCCAGGAGGAAAGGCCCAGGGGAGGAGCAGCTGGGGCCTCCCAGCCCTGGGCTCCAGAGCCTTTTCTATAGTGAACAGCACAACAGAATGTAGACCTACCTTTCTCCCAGGACAGAGAGAATGACTGAGACCAGGAAAGGTCTCAGAAAACAGGCCTGTGGCTCACACACCTTGCACACACTTGCACAGCACCAAACAGCCAAATGCCTCTTCCCCTGTCCCACCGTGTGCACAGGACAGAGTAACTACAAGACAAGAATACGAAGCAAGCCTTCATTTTTTACCACGTGATAGGCACTGTGTATGGGCTTCATAGAAATTGTCTTTTTTTTTTTTTCATTACTAGGGATTGAACCCAGGGAGTTCTACCTCTGAGCTACACCCCAGGCTTTTTACTTTTTATTTTGAAGCAGAGTCTCATTAAGTTACCGCGCACTGGTTTCAAACCTGCAATCCTCCTATCTCAGCCTCCCAAGTACTGTGATTACAGGCGTGCACCACTGTGTCCAGTGCAATAGTCTTATTTAATCTGTTATTCTCATTTTATAGAGGAAGAGAGGCTCCAAGGTTACATTGCACCTCCACAAGACACTGCAGGGAAGCCCCCTTTGAGCCCATGCAGCCAGCCTCCAGGGTCTGCCCTCAAAACTACTGGCTCTCTGCCCTCTCTGTTCAAATCATTTCCTTCAGAGACACAGAACGTGTCTCTCCACGGCAGCTGCTTTCTTAATCTCTCCCTGGAACACTTCTATTTGCTATTTTCCAGGCCTTTTCTCTTTAATGTCTTTGTCCCACTGACCAGTACTGGCTAGGATCTCCAGTACTAGGGCCAGACACAGGGTGTGACAAACAAGCTGGCCAGGGGGCATAATGTGAGGAACCCCTTGACTTCCTACAGCTGCACCCAGGGGCCTCACCGGCCTCGTCCCCATCCTGACCCACTCCAGGACAGTGTGGAATGGAAGGGGTGACAGTGGGTCTCGTTCTGGGTTTTTTGTTTTTTTGTTTTTGTTGTTATTGTTGTTATTGTTTGTACTAGGGATGAAATCCAGGGATGTTCTACCACTGAGCTACACCCCCCCCAGCCCCTTTTATTTTTTATTTTGAAACAGGGCCTGGCTAAGTTGCTGAGGCTGGCCTCGAACCTGTGATCCTCTTGTCGCAGCCTCCCAAATACTGGGATTACAGGTGCATGCCACCATGCCTGCCTTATTCAAGCTTTTTACACTCTTTGTAACCTTTTCTTCCCATGTAGCATCCTACATGGTTCTCATTAAGTTCCTAGGTAATTTATAAATCCCCATTGTTATTTTGAAGGCAATCTGTTTTCCATTGTATTTTCTAATTGGTTATTGCTAATGTATAGAAAACTTTTCATGTTTGATATAGAATCCTTAGCTAGCCACCCTAATGAGCTCTATTATTCTTGTAGTTTTCAAATTCATTCTTTTGGGATTTTCAAACAGGCAATCAAGTGTGTGAATAATGTTTTCTTGTCTTTACCATACTTATTTCTCTTACTTTTTTCCTGTCTTATTGCATTGGCTTAAAGATCAGTAACTTGATTGCTTCAGAAATCATCCGCAACGAGGACATCAATGCAAGGGTGAGCGCCATCGAGAAGTGGGTGGCTGTGGCTGACATATGTCGCTGCTTACACAACTACAATGCCGTACTGGAGATCACCTCCTCCATGAACCGGAGCGCAATCTTCCGGCTCAAAAAGACATGGCTCAAAGTCTCTAAGCAGGTGCGGGCAGGAGGCCAGTACTGCTGCCACCTGGGACTGGGCTGGGGCTGGGACAAGGAGACCAGGGGGTTGGCCACTGGGCACCCACAGGTGGACAAGGACCAGGATGAGAGCTCACACTCACAGGTAAAACAGAGAATTTCATCCCCTGTGTCAACGGGGACCGGAGATCAGGCCCACAGATGTGGCCATGGGACCTGTGGGACTTTAATTCCCACTTAAGTAATTAATACCCCAAAGCAGGAGGTGTGAGGCAGTGATTATTGGTCCAAAAACTCTTCTTCTTGGGAAGACAAGAGTGGTATCTTCATGGAAAGAGGAGGATCAATGATCCCTCCCCAGGTCTCTAATTTCCCCCAGCCCTCCCACCACCCAAGTTAGCTGGTTCCTGTTATCCATTGGATAATTGGTCATCTTAAAGATGCTTGGTCTTTGTTTAGAACATGATTCAAAAATCCACAAGGTGGATTCATCCTTGGGAACAAGGAGGTTGTGAGGAGGCAGCTCTCCTTAAAGGAGGGCACAGGGAGGCACGTGGGTCACTTTTCCTCGTGTGCTTGGTGGATGCCCCAGCCCCAGCCTGCATGTCTGCAGGAGGTTGGACAAGCACCACTGTGGGCAGGGGAAGCCTCCAAAGCCATCCACCTTGGCAGCTGTGTCTATGGTCCTTCAGCTGGGGGGCCTGTCCCATCTGCACCACTGTGCATTTGCATACACTGCTCCCCCTCCTCAGACTATCACCTGCCCCTCACCATCCTCTTCATGCCAATGGCAGCTCATGATCCTACTCACCAAGCAGGTGCATAAATCCATCCAACTTAAATGAGCTGCCAAAGTCAAGACAGTCCTGGGACAACTCTTCTGCCCTTCCCCTGCTTTCTGGTCACTTTAGCCTGATTGCAACAGGGCCACAGAGCATGCATCCTCTTGCATCCCAGTGAGGCTGGGCCTCTTGCTTCTTTCACATGGAGATGCCAGGGTACAGACAAGGACTGTGAAGATGTCATTGTTGTTAGGAAAGAACAAAGGCTGGGGATGTAGGAGCTCATGGCTGCAGGCACATCTGGCCACATGTGGCACATGCTGTCAGGTTGAGCAAGGTTCGGCAGAAGCTCCAAGTCATCTGGGCTGATTTGGCTTCTTGAGGTTCAGGCAGGGTTATTGGCAGGGTCTGGGGGGCTCATTTCAGATCAGGATATTCCTCCTGCTTCCCTGTGCTGTTGGGATGATATCATCCTTTTCAGGGGCCCTCCAGACCCACCCCATTGGGATCTTCCTGGAGCCCACACTCTGAGACGTTTCTTGGCCTTATTCTCTAGCATCAGCCTCCTCATGGAGTTGGGAGGGACCCACCTTGGCCATCCTGAAAGGCTCCATTCGAAGAGCTCACATCAAGGGCAGTTAGCATGGTCAGCACGTGCAGCCTGGACTGCATTCTAGGATGACATTCAGGACCTGAGGCCAGCCATCCTGGTACAAAACTCAAAGACTTCCTGGCAGCACATCCAGGCCTCTGCCACCTCCTGTGGCTGACCGGACCCAGCTAGCTTCTCCTGCCCTTGAGCTTGTGTGATAGTTGTATGTCTGCATAGCGCCTGGCTCCAAGGGCTTCTGGGAGTCCTTGGTCATTGTCTGGACAGCACCAGCCAGGGGCAGTTCATTGTGTCTCTACACATAACCTGCAGATCCTGACCCACAAAACCGGCTGCACTTCTTAGAGGCCTGAAACATAGCCTCTGCGACTCATTTTTATCACTCCCTGGCCCACTCTCCTGACCCACAGCAGAAAAGCACCGTGCCAAGCCCAGTCCAGCCCTGGACAAGAATCCAGCAGCCAGGCGTGGTGTGGAACTTGTCTCCTCTTTCTTCTTTCAACCCCTCCCCCACCGTCCTTGCAAACAGTCGCTGTCCTTCAGGAGAGGAGCCTGCGATCCTCTGCAGGGTGGCACTGATGAGTGACGTGGGGCTGTGTGTTTCCTCTCCCTGGGACGGCTGCATGTGGATGGCAGAAGCCTCTTTCTGGCTAACAACATATGTTCTTGGCCACTAGAAGTCTCTCATTCCTCAAACAGGAAGGTTTTTAGGAGGCCATGTGACCGTCTTTCTTCTGGACACTGTCTCCAAGGCAGTCTCTTTGCCCCCTCCCCCTTCCTGCCCACTGGCATCCCTGCTCTAACACAGGTGCTCCAGAGCTGGGCCTGGTACTCCAGGGGGCATCAAGTGATGGGCGCTTCTGGCACAGTCAGAAGATACATGAGCTGCTTCGGGGCGGGACGTACTTTTTAAGTAGCATCTGGGAAATTCTGTATCCTCCTAGGCCATACAGCTCCTTCCTGGATAGGGTGTGACAGCTCTAAAAGGACCAGACACACACAACACATACAGGATGTGAAAGGAATCAAAGTGTGCCCCCCTGAGGGCCACAGCTGGTCCCAGGTGTATACAGCACCACTCACCACAATACTTTTTTTGTGTGTGGTGCTGAGGACTGAACCAGGGGCGTTCTACCTCTGAGCTACACCCCCAGCCCTATTTTATTTTTTATTTTGAAGCAGGGTCTCACTAAGTTGCTGAGGGTCTTGCTAAGTTGCTGAGGCCGGCCTCAAATCTGCAATCCTCCTATCTCAGCCTCCCAAGTACTGGGATTACAGGTGTGAGCCACCATGCTCAGTTGCCTGTGTACACTTTAGGGGCCTCAAGGCACAATGACACTTTACCCAGAAGTATATGGCCACCAGGGCCTCCTGATCTAGCTTCTGTATCTTCCGAAATTCTGTAATATCTAAACTGGTATTGCCCTTAGGAAACACCTGGCTCTTCCCTCCCATTTTCCAGGTAGGAAGCTGAGGCCCATCAAGGTGAGTGGAGTGGTGATTTGCCCATGGGCATGTAGAGGGCAAGTGAGGCCCCAGGTCTTCCGATGCTCAGTCCCCACATCTGGCCTCAAGGTCATTCCTCTGCAAGTGGGTGGACAAGAGGAAGGAGGGAGCTGGGCACGGTGGCGCATGTCTATAATCCCAGTACTCGGTGTTGGGATATATGGGCACAAAGAAAACAAGGCCCAACAGCAAGGAACAGGCTTTATTCAGGAATAAAACTTGGAAGGAGGCCAACTGACTGGGAGAGAGAGTAAACAAGAGTCAGAAGCCCCCTTCCTTACAGACTTGGGGCTTTGATGGGGCAAGGAAAGGGAGGGGATACAGGAAGAGTCGTGTAAGCCCCTGGTTGGTGGACTAATGACCAGGCCATCTCGGGGCAGGGCAATGGTCAGGGAGCGTTTCTCTTTCTTTGTTCCTTTGTTCTTGGTCCTCCTCCGGCCAGGCCTCATGGCCAGACCTCACAGTGCCCACATTCAGGAGGCTGAGACAGGAGGATCGCAGGTTTGAGGCCAGCCTCAGCAACCTAGCAAGACCCTGCTTCAATGTAAAAAAATACAATAGGAATGGGGATGTAGCTCAGAGGTCGAATGTCCCTGGGTTCAATCCCCAGTACAGAAAGAAAGAAAGGAAGGAAGGAAGGGGGGAGGGGAGGAGGGAGGGAGGGTGCATGCAGGTCTGGGAAGGGATCGGTACAGGAAGGACGCTGAGGCCCTGGGCGGAGGGTGGCCTGGGCACACCGCTGTGCTAGGCAGCTGACGGCACACACTTCAAGCAATGCAGAATCACCTGCCTCGGCTCAGTACAGCTTGTGCTGTCTTGGCACATGTCTCTGTTGTCAGATACAGAATACATTTGTGCTTTGAGCAGGGTCAGTCCAAGGCAAACACTGGCGCCCCTTCTCCTAGTTTGTAAGGCACTGAATCGAATGGCATGCTCCACCCTTCTTTCCCCTCAAAGGGTGCACATTGATCTTTTTTCTGGGCAAATTTCTCAGATAAAATCTGACCCAGGGATTGAACACATCTTGGCTCCTACAGCCATATTTCTTCTGGGACGTTAGCACTTCTAGTCACCCAGCACACTCTCCAGCTTACTTTCCCAGCTACGTTCTGGATTGTGATGATCAGAGCTGGAAAGGAAGTCACTGATCTATTGCACCCTTTTTAAGTGAGAAACCCGAGAACCCCAGAAGAAAAGAGATTTCTCTTCAACCATGCTGGGCAAGGAATGTAGGGCCAGATCAATAGGTCTCACATATCTGGTCTCTTCAAACACCAGCAACTGGAACTCAGCTCTAGCCAATGTGTGGGCTGGCCCAGGAAGGTCATTTGGCAGACCTTCTGCCATGGGGTTTCTCCTCCACCCAGGCCTTCTCTTGTTTGATCACCAGCCCATCTGCCGTCTTTTTTCTTGATTCTTAAATTTAGGTGGCTTTCCTGGCACATCAAAGTGAAGTTTTGAGAAGATGGCCATATCCTGTGGGTGTGGTTCATGTGAAATACTATGCTAATGAAAAATCAGCCATTCCCTGATCTGAATGTAGGCTCCCTGGAGTCACCCACCAAAGTCCTTCTATCCTGACTTAGGATCCCGCAGCGTTTCCGAGGGCCACAGGGTGCTCAAGCCCCCTACACCCACTTCCGTGTTCTGAGACGTGTGTGAGGACAGACACACATAACAAGGACCCGGGCCTGATTCCTAAGGAGATCAGGGGCGAGGTTGTCAGACACAGGAAGTCCCCAAATCCAAAGCCCTGGATCCCTGAAAGGCAGCATGCTGGAGCGTGGGCCAGAGCCGCGGGCCTCCCTGTGTCCTGCATGTTAGTAAATGCTTCTAATTCCTTCTAGACAAAAGCTTTGATTGATAAGCTCCAAAAGCTTGTGTCATCAGAGGGCAGATTTAAGAATCTCAGAGAAGCTCTGAAAAAGTAAGTTGTGTGTCATTTTGTCACTGTTACGTTTAAAATCGTAGACCCGTACATGCCACATCGGCAGAGCGGGAGGTCTGTGTGTCCCTCTGTCTACCCATAAGACCCCTAGACTTCCTGGACCTCAGCAGAGGGTCAGCTTGGCCCTCCCCCAGAGAAAGTCCAGGGCTTGGTGGCACTTCCCGGGAGAAGCAGAGGAGGAACACCCAAATTCCCAGAGACACAGTGGCATGGTGGTAGCCATAGTGGTGCCAGATTCCTTGATTCTCGGTGCACTTTCTTTTTTTTTTTTTTCATTTTAATAGTTCTGACATCAGAGTACGTCAAGTCAATGCATATATTTAATGTGGTTGTGTTTCCTTTTTCATTTGAGAATTAGTCATCAAAACAAGAGTGTACGCTTGTAATCCCAGTACTTGGGAAGCTAAAACAGGAGGATCACAGGTTCGAGGCCAGCCTCAACCACTTAGCAAGATCCTGTTTCAAAATAAAAATTTAAAAGGGCTGAGGGTGTCACTCGGAGGTAGAATGCCCCGGGTCCAATCCCCAGTGCCAAACACAACAATGACAACAAACCGAGAGTGCATAGTCTAATAGACCGTGGCATCTTGGAATCAAAGAAATACAGTTTACCAATAATGGCACCTCAGGGTGTGCAGAGCACCTCCCTTGTCCCTGCACGTTGTGCCCCATCAGCACTGCCTGTGAGGGGGGTGTCTCGACCCAGCACTGTTGTCACTGTGGCCAAGATGGCTCCCTGCTGTAGAGGGCTGCCTCATGCATTGTGGGATGCCGCTACCCACGAGAAACTAATGGCACCCTCCAGATGTGACAACCAGAAGTGTCCCCAGGTGTTGCCGAAATCGCCACCCAAGGCAGCTCCTCCATCCTGTTTGTCCAACACAAAAGCTGAAGAAGCAGCGGCTGTGCCAAAGCCGCGCGGCCCTGGCCTTAGAGCCCAGAGACGGCGCCCCGCGCGGTTCCTGCACTCTCCTGCCTCCCATGAGGGGTCCCGCTGGAGGTGGCCGCCCTGGCAGTGGCTTTGCACCCGCTCGCTCCCACCCAGCCAGCTCCCCGTCGCCTCTGCTGTTTCCTTCCTTCCACACTACTCGGTCGTCCCTCGCCAGCTCTGCGCACCATTGCCTTGACCATCTCCACTCTGTTTGTGTCCTCAGACAGATGTTCCACCCATCTGTGCTGTCCGGCCGTCTGTCCTCCGCCCGGGCTCCCCGGAGCCCCTGTGGACTGTGCTTGTGGGCCGCTGCCCCACCGTGCATTCACCAACCTGTCCGTCCGCCCCTGGGCGCTGCTCCATCCGCGTCCTTCACATGGCTTCCTCGTCTGCCGCAGCCTCCACCGCCACCTCCACTGCCTCCGTGGTCCCCCATTGTGTCTGAGTCCCCATCCTGACTGTCTTCCCTCTTGCAGGTTACCTATGGGCCTGTGTAAGTGCCTCCCCAGACCCCTGTGCCACCTGTAGCACAGGGGAGAGGTGGCCTTTGAGTGGTCTGGGATCTAAGACCTTTATGCACATCGGGCTCTGGCCTGGGGAGCTGTAGGGAAGCCGCGCAGAGGACGAGGCAGTGAGGAAACCTGGGGCAAGCCCTTCCTGATCTCCTCCTGTGTGCAAAGTTTTCATGTAGAATGATGTGTGGACCCTGGGGGTCTGCTTCAGCAGCCAGGGGACAAGGGGAAGAAGAAGCAAGTTAGCAGTCTGCGTGTAAAGCCAGCAACCCCCAGACAAGGTGGCCTGTGACAGACCTCACTAGGCGGGTTCCCAGCCCCGTTCATATGTCCTGGGCATTTTGTATTCACCCTATCATTAAAATTGCCAATCTTAGCCAGGCGTGGTGGTGCATACTTGTAATCCCAGTACTTGGGAGGCTGAGAGAAGAGGATCACAGGTTCAAAGCCAGACTCTGCAATGAGGCTCTCAGCAACCTAGTGAGACCCTATTTCCAAATAAGAAATAAAATCAGGCTGGGGTGTCATTTGGAGGTAGAAAGCCTCTGGGATCAATCCCCAATACAAAAAAAAAAAAAAATCTCTAGTCTTGTGCCAGTACCGGGCTGGAGAATGGCCTTATTGCCTTTAGCAGCCAAGGTTTTGCCCCCAAATCCTATACCCCACCCACCAAGCCACGCTCTCAAATACCCCCTCACCCATCCACAGTGCCATGTGTCCCCCTCCAGTCCCTTCCCAGGCACACCAAGAGTGACCTTAGCTGGGTGTGGTAGCACATACCTGTAATCCTAGGACTTGGGAGGCAGAGACAGGAGGATTGCAGGTTCAAGGCCAACCTCAGCAACTTAGTGAGACCCTGTTTCAGAATACAAAATAAAAAGGTAGAACACTCGTGGGTTCAAACCCTAATACCAAAATATAAAGTAAAATAAAAAGGGCTGGGGTGTAGCTCAGAAATAGAATGTCCCTGGGTTCAATCCCCAGTACCAAAAACATAAAATAAAATAAAATATAAAATAAAAAGGGCCAGGGTTATAGCTCATAAGTAGAGTGCTCCTGAGTTCAATCCCCAATACCAAAAAAAAAAGGAGTGACCTTATCTGCCCTTTTCAGTCCTTACGCCTACACCTCGCAAAGCCCACAAGGCTGTCCTCCCGCATCAGCCTCCCAGTGACCAGAACCTTCCCAAAGCTCATGCAACAAAAACTTGGCTAAGAACTAAACTCCAAATTTAGCAGTAAAATTTGGTTATTAGTTCTTTTAGGAACAATTCCAGTTTTGACTGCTCTGTCTAATCTCAGCCCAGCACTCATTTGCATATCTGCACCTGTTGTCTTTAATTTGAAAGGAGGAAGTTCTTGATTTAGAGGAAAAGGCTGTTTTCCTAAATTAAGGAGGG
The DNA here is from genome assembly GCA_004027185.1 of Glis glis. Lineage (NCBI taxonomy): Eukaryota > Metazoa > Chordata > Mammalia > Rodentia > Gliridae > Glis > Glis glis. The sequence continues at coordinate 25,422 of PVJS01016856.1, forward strand.
GACCACTCTGCAGGAAGGTGACAGCTAGCTGACTATGAGGTCACCCCTGCCCGCTTTAAAGGAGTGGCAATCTAGCCGGGCATAGTGGCGCATGCTTGTAATCCCAGTACTTGGGAGGCTGAGACAGGAGGATCACAGGTTCGCAGCCAGCCTCAGCTACTTAGTGAGGCCCTCCGCAATTTAGTGAGACCCTGTTTCCAAATAAAGAATAAAAAATAGGGCTGGGGGTGTAGCTCGGAGGTAGAACGCCCCTGGGTTCAATCCCCAGTATGGCAAAAAAATAAAATAAAAATAATAAAGGGGTGGTAATCTGTTTATCTCTGGATGAACATGAATCCGAAGGCTGGTTCTAGAGGTCCAGGGGCCCCAACAAGGCCGAAGACCTATTTCTATCTTGGTTTTCTGCCTGTGACCACAGGGCAAAACTCACTCTCCTGCTGGTGAGTGTACAAAGGGGGTACAAAGCAGTGTACAGGGGGCAAAAAAGCAAGATGGGAGGGGCTCTCTGTCCCCCCCACTACAGTGTTTTCTTTGAGTACCTGAGTGCCCTGTGACGTGCCAGAACATTGGACCCTGATCCCAGGGACTCGGCACACACAACGTAGCCCCAAGTGCCCCTCCAGTCCCTGAATGCCCTCCACTGGCTTCGAGATGGGAGAAGGAAAGCCAGGCACGGTGGCACACACTGTAATCCTAGTACTTGGGAGGCTGAGACAGGAGGATCGCAGGTTCAAGACCAGCCTTGGCAATTTAGTGAGGCCCTCAGCAATTTAGCAAGACCCTATTTCAAAATGAAAAATATAAAAATAAAATAGGGCTGGGGGTATAGCTCAGAGGTAGAATGCCTCTGGGTTCAGCCTCCAGTACAAATAAATAAACAAATGAACAAACAAATAAGATAAAAATAAAAAGAGCTGGGGGTGTGGCTCAGAGGTAGAATGCCCAAGTTCAATCCCCAGTACCACAAAAAAATAAATAAATAAATAAATAAAAAGGGCTGAAGTGTAGCTCAAAGATAGAGCAATCCTGGGCTCAATCCCCAGTGCCACAACAAATAAAGATAGGGTCTCTCTAGGTTGCTGACAGTCTAAGTTGCTGAGGCTATCCTCAAACCTGCGATCCTCCTGTCTCAGCCTCCCAAGTACTGGGATCACAGGTGTATGCCACTGCACCTGTGCAGCAGAGACTTGTAAGAGACTGGCCACCCCAGACTGGGCACTGTGTGGGCTGGGAAAAGAGATGGAACCAGTCAGTGCTTGTCATGGGCCCCATTCCCTGAGGCTTGGTGTTCCAGACAGCCTTGCCTAGCTTTTAGAGGCTGCTACCACTCGATCTCTATTATTCCACTGGACACCATCAAGAACAACTTGGTAGAAAGAAATCTCAAGTTGGGGGGGCTCCAGACAACCACTGACAAGCAGGGATGCCAGCTGTCACCAGGCAGGCTGTGCCACCACGAGGTACTGCCCAGGAGACCAGCGGCAGCACTTGGGATGGGGTGGAACACTTTACTCTCTGCCCCCAAAACATCTGTGGCAGGCATGCAGGGGCTCTGCCAACAGAAGGGGCCACCCCCATGTCAGCTTTGTTGGATGAGCCCCGGCCAGGGCAAGGCTGGATCCCACCTGAGACAGGTGCCCACAGGCAAGCTTCAGCACCAGCCAGTCTGGGTATCTTGCCGTCATGAAGCCCCAAAACGCTTCCCTTTTAATTCAGATGCCCAGGGCAGTTCAGTCCCCAGGTGGGTGACTATGGGGCCCTTCGCCAGTCCTCTGTCTCACTCTGGCAACCCCAGATATTAAGATACAGGGCTCGGGGTATGTGTGTGAGAGAGACAGAGTCAGTGTGCTCTACCCAGTCCTTCAGAGCCCCTCACCATGAGGCAGTAAATGGGGACAGGGTTGGGGAGGGCTGCCGCCACCACATGCAAGTGATTAAACTGCAAATCAGTCACTTTCCCACAACTGGGTCATGAACCCCCATAAAAACCTCAGGGTCATCTACCCCTGCCCTTTTTCTCTGGTCTGGGTCACCAGAGACCCCCTGAATCCTTTGATCATTCACAGTCAGCTGGCAGTCCCCTGGCCACCTTCTCCTTGCTAGCCTGTAGACACCCTGGGGTCACCCGGCCGCTGTCCACGTGGCATGTGGAGATAGCAGGAGGGAGGAGAGCGCCTCTGGGAACCTGTGGTCAGCAGATTGCTGTGGTCTCCCAGCCCCAGAGGCACGTCTCAGATCTTTGGGTTATTTCTCCATCATCTCCATGGAGCCTGGGCCTCAGACTTGAGTGTGAGAGAGGAAATGAAAGACCGGGCCCAGGCAGTCATCGAGTAGAACCAGAAGAACCCAGGGAGGTCCTCCAGTGCCAGGAGAGTCTTGCTTTTATTTTATCACAGCCCAATTAAAAAAAAAATAGCCAGGCACAATGGCTCATGCCTTTAATCTCAGTACTTGGGAGGCTGAGACAGGAGGATCGCATATTCGAGGCCAGCCTCAGAAACTTAATGAGGCCCTCAGCAATTTAGCAAGATCCTGTTTTAAAATTTTAAAAAGAGCCAGGTGTGGTGGCACATGCTTGTAATGCCAGTACATGGGAGGCTGAGACAGGAGGATTGCAAGTTCGAGTACAACCTCAGCAAGTAGTGAGACTTTCATCAACCTAGTGAGACTCTGTTTCAAAACAAAAATTAAAAGGAGGGCTGGGGGTATAGCTTGGAGATAGAATGCCCCTAGGCTCAGTACCACACACACACACACACACACACACACACACACACACAATTTTTTTAAAGGCTGGGAGTGTAGCTCAGAGGTAGAATAACCCTAGGTTCAATCCCCAGTACCAAAAAAAGAAAAAAAAATTCAATACTGTATTCAAATGCATATATGTATAATAGGGGCAAAAATTCCACAAATCATCTACCTTTATTCTATACAGTGAACTCAGATATTTTCTGTTGCACATTTTTTAATCGGTACACTCTCTAAATTGATTTCCATACCCACGAAAGGGTCAAGAAACAGAAAACCCTTCTGTCCACTACTTCCCTAACCCCAGGCACCCACCTCCTTCATGAATTTGCCACACCCATGTGCCAACTGTCATTGCATTTACTTAATAATCTCCCTTACATTAACTCATTTCCCCAAATAGACTTAGACAGTTTATATCATGATAATAAATGGGGAAAAATTATATACAAATACAAAGTTACCATAAAAAATAAATATGGCAAATGGGAGGTCAAGACAGGAGGATCATAGATTCAAGGCCAGCCTCAGCAACTTAGTGAGACCCTGTTTTCAAAATAATAAGCCAGGCATGGTGGCGCACACCTGCAATCCTAGTACTTGGGAGGCTGAGACAGGAGAATCGCAGGTTCAAGGCCAGTCTCAGCAAATTAGTGACACCCTCAGCAACTTAGTGAAACCCTATTTCAAAAAAAAAGGGCTGATGGAGTAGCTCAGAGGTGTAATGGTCCTGAATTCCATCCCCAGTACCAATTAATAAATACAGTAAAAATAAGATGATGCCACTTATTAAATTGTCTTGATTATCTGCTCCATTCTCCCCAGTGCCCTACAGATAACCATTTTAATAATATGAATCTTCTCATGTTCCTCTATGTAAATAGAAGCAAGTATAGATATGTATATAAATTTTTAAAAGTTCTGTCTGGATATTGATGCTTGTGAACCCTGATACTGAGACCTGTTGCTATTTGTATAAAAAGGGGGGAAAAGCCAGGCGTGGTGGCGCACGCTTGTAATCTCAGTACTTGGGAGGCTGAGACAAGAGGATCGCAGGTTCAAGGCCAGCCTCAGCTACTTAGTGAGACCCTCCACAACTTAGTGAGACCTTGTTTCCAAATAAAACAAAATAGGGCTGGGAGTGTAGCCCACAGATAGGTAGAATGCTCCTAGGTTCAATCCCAGCACCAAAAAAATAAATAAGACGGGCGTGGTGGCGCACGCTTGTAATCCCAGTACTTGGGAAGCTGAGACAGGAGGATCGCAGGTTCACGGCCAGTCTCAGCAACTTGTGAGGGGCTCCACAACTTAGTGAGACCCTGTTTCAAAATAAAGAGTTAAAAAATAGGGCTGGGGGTGTAGCTCAGAGGTAGAATGCCCCTGGGTTCAATCCCCAGTACCACAAAATAAATAAATTAAATTTAAATTTAAATTATAAGGTGGGAAAAGTGGTGAGAGGAGAATGGCCGGTGTTGGAAGTGTCATCGCCATCCCGTCACCAAAGAAGGCTCTGCTGGGACACGGTGGGGGGGGGGGGTTCTTACCATGTGAATCAGTGGGATTGTAATGGTGTCTGTGCATCACCTAAAAATCAACTCCCAGACCACCTACAATTTCTCTAGCTGGCATCAGTGCCATTATATATGTACAGCCTGAGGACCAGAGAGGGGAAGGACTGGCCCAGGGTCACACAGCATGCAGGTGAGGGACAGGCTGGGTTTCTATTCTTACTCAGCCATCCTCCCTGCCTCACCTTTCTCCAGCGTGGCAGGATTGTCAAGCGGCCATGAGAAGATGAGGGAGATGGGCTAGAAATGAGGGCCACCCGCATCGTGCACCGCAATTCCCCCTGCATCCGTGTGCTGAGCTAAGAGGGGTCTGTAGAGCACTGCGTGGGGAGTCCCCTGGAGAAGCTAAAGGGAGGCCTGCCAGAGTGTAGTGGCCTCTGGACTCCATCACAGGCCCCCATCAGCCCCAGGTGTGGCCCATCACACTTGGGTCCCATCTCCTGAACATGCAGCCCCCCGAGAGTCCCCGGTCATGGAAACATCACCCAACCCCTGCCCCGAAGCCACTTCAGGCCAGTGCTCCCAGGGCCAGCGGTTCCTGCCATGGAAAAGCTGGGTGGAGGCAGAGGACGGGTGTCGAGGAGCAGAGGGAAATGGGGGTGCCGGAGGGGCTGGCCGCAGAGCCCCATGAGAGGTGGTTGCGGGGTAGGACTGGCTGGGGAGTGTGGAGAGTCAGCAAAGGTGAGCAGGAGGGGTTGGCGACAGAGCCCAGGGACCCTGACTGGGACAGAGCAGAGAGGTAGAGGGGGGCTTGTGACTCGCAGAGAGAGGACACAGGGTAGAGGCCCAGGCTGCGCTAGAGGACGGACCCAAGGCCAACTGACAGCCCTAGGCCCAGGTGTGTTCGGTTTTGTGCTATTATTCTTAGTAAATACAATTCGCTTTGCCTAGCCGGGCGTGGTGGCCCACACCTGTAATCCCAGTACTTGGGAGGTTGAGACAGGAGGGTCACAGGTTCGAGGCCCATCTCAGCAACTTAGTGAGACCCTGCTTCAAAATAAAAAATAAAACAGGCTAGGGGTGTGGCCTAGAGGTAGAATGCCCCTTTGCCTCCTGCCAAGCAAAGTACACATGCAGGGGTTCTGTTGTTAGCAGAAGTTACTTTTTGTGAGTGAAAAACTTGTTAATGTCATTTGCTTCCAAGTTGTGACCCGCCCTGTGTCCCTTACCTGGGGATGTACCTCACCGACCTGGCCTTCATCGAGGAGGGGACGCCTGATTACACGGAGGACGGCTTGGTCAACTTCTCCAAGATGAGGATGGTGCGTTTCCCAGAGCGGGCAGGGGATCAAGCCTCTCAACCTGGGGCCACCCAGCTCACCTCAGCCTGGCCTGCTCCACACGGTGCCTCCACTGGAGCCCAAGTCAGCTCCTCACATCAGAACCACACCGCCATTAGCGCCAGTCAGCATTCGCAGGCACTGGGCCAGGCTTCACCTCACTCCCCCTATAATCCCACAGTCTGAGAGCCCCATGCTCCTGTTAACCCACCCCACAGATGAGCAGCCTCCGCACACGGGGCATGATGGCCCACACCTGTGATCCCAGTACTTGGGAGGTTGAGACAGGAGGATCGCAGGTTTGAGACCAGAGCATGAAAACTTAGTGAGACCCTCTTTCCAAATTAAAAAACAAAGTAAACGCTCAAAGGTAGATGCCCAGCTGGGCATTGTGGCGCACGCCCGTAATTCTAGTGCTTGAGAGGCTGAGACAGGAGGATCACAGGTTTGAGGACAGCCTCAGCAATGTAGCGAGACTCTCAGCAGCCTAGTGAGACCCTGTTTCAAAAAAAAAAAAATTTAAAGGACTGGGGGTGTAGATCAGAGGTATAATGTCCCTGGATTCAATCCCATGTACCACACACACAAAAAAAAAGGTAGATGCCCCTGGGTTCAATTCCCAGTACCACCAAAAAAAAAAAAAAAAAAAAAAAAAAAAATCACCTCACAAGGGAAGAGCCAGAGAGCTAGATCTATAGCCCAGGTTGTTCTGACTCCAAATCCTGTACCTGAATTCACACCCATCCACTATTGTTCATAGAAACATTTGCTTTATGTGGCTAAAGTGAAATCACTTACGTAGCACCTCCTAAGAGAGGAAACTTCAAGATTTCTCCAAAAAAAAAAATCTAGGACCTGGCCAGGCGTGGTCCTAGGTGACCCTCCTGTGACCTGTGACCCTCCTGTAATCCTAGGACTTTGAAGACTGAGACAGGAGGATCACAGGTTCGAGGCCAGCCTCAGCAGCTTAGGGAGACTCTCAGCAACTTCTCAAGAACCTGTTTAAAATATTTAGAAAATCAAATAGAGCTGGGGTGTAGCTCAGAGATAGAATGCCCCTGGGTTCAATCCCCAGTACCAAAAAAATCTAGGGCCTAAGAGGGGACCCCAGGAGACCTCTCCCAGCAGGAGCAGGCCTTCCAGCTTTCCCCCTCTCACTACAACCAGAGCGTTTCTACTTTCTCCAGTCTTAGAAAACAAGCTTCCACGTTTAATAAAAAGTGTCCCTCTGTCACTTCTGCAGCGGTTGGAAGCACTGTCCTAGCAAGAGGACCCAGGGCTTTCACCCCATCTCTTGCCCACACTGGACACTAGATGCCTTTAACTTTTGCTGGAGTCCTGGGGTTTTGTTATAGCAATGCTGGAGGGTTCCTCAAACGAAAGGAGGCTTTCCCCCTCAATCATTAGCATAATTAGTCCATAGGGTCTTAACAAGTCTCGCCCTTGGAAGCAGGTTGTTGGCTTACTGAAAACCTGAGTCCTTGGTGGGACCTTCCCAGGGGGAACATATCAGGAATTACGGGAGTGACTCCAGACTTGGCTTCTTGTCCCTCAGTCCAGCAAAGTGACCATGAGCAGGCTGTCTTCTAACGCTCTCTTAACTTCCCACAGATATCCCATATCATCCGAGAGATTCGCCAGTTTCAGCAAACTGCCTATAAAATAGAACACCAAGCAAAGGTAAGCGGTGGCCTCTCACTGTCCCTTGGTCCCCTCCCTCATGGTGGTACCATCTGGGCAGTCTCCTGCCTTTCCCTCCACACCTACCCACTCTCCCTCCTCCAATCCTTGTGGGCCCAGCTCAGAGGCCATCCCTCTAAAAAGGTCTTCCCTACTCCCTGGCCCCTGGTCCAAAATGAGCTGTCCCTTCTTATTTGTGATTCTTCTCTGATTTGACCCCCCTATAGGATGGTTTATAGCCATGTGTGAACTCCCCCAGGGCAAGAGGGGCAGAGTTTAAACGTCTCTTTTTGAAAAATGCTATGCTCACAAGTCACAAAACTCACAGATTTCTCTCCTAAAATCAACAGTGTACTCAGTTTCTTGAGTCTATGTCCATAGGCAATTCATAAACACACGCAAATTTTTGTATATTTTTATTGGTGCAATATGATTATAGATCATACAACATACAACATACAACATCTCTCAGTGTGATTCCTTCCTAACCCCAATGGAGTCTACTGTACACTGCTCAGCATCATTCTTCTTTTACTTGACAATATATCGCAGGGAGCCCGGCATGGTGGCATAAGCCTGTAATCCCAGTACTTAGGAGGCTGGGACAGGAGGATCACAGATTCGAGGTCAGCCTCAGCAACTTAATGGGATGCTCAGCAACGTAGCAAGACCCTGTTTCAAAGTAAAAAAAAAATAAAATAGGGCTGGGGATGTAGCTCAGAGGTAGAATGCCCCTGGGCTCAATCCCCAGTACCAAAAAAAATTTATTTTCTACCATGTTCTATGATCTCCTGATTTGCTTTATAGCTGATAGCCATATTAGACAAGAAAAGCCCATGGGTAACTAACTTGACCACTTTTGTGTTGCTTTTAATTCAATAAAGAAATATTTATTGATCGAATGTTATGTGCAGGAACCGTATTAGGTTCTGAGGCCTAGCAGTATACAAAACAGATAAACTCTTGGTCCTCATGAGCTTGCATTCTGGAGGGGATAGAGAAAGAGATAAGAAAAATATATAATATGACAGATGGTTATTATAATCATGGAGAAAAATAAAGCAGGGGAGGGGGATAGAAGGCTAGGGAAGGCCAAAAGGGCCAGGGGAAGTCCTAGGATTTTGAGTGATAGACAAAACAGAGAAAAAGGGCATAATGAGACACAACATCACATATATTACATATCAAGATGTTTAACTTGAATCTAATCAGGAGGAACCAACCCACCAATCCAAAACATGGGACATCCTACAAGACACCTTTCCCAAACTCAGTGGTGTGCTGGTAGATGTTAAATTGACGCAAGGGGATGGAAGGATCCAGCCCTGACATATATGCAGCATTTGCTACTAAGAGAAAAACTATTCTGACACATTAAAAATGGTAAGGAAGACTTTATTCAAAAGCATTGCAATAAAGGTCAAGCTTATTACATAAAGGAGAGAGATTAAACTGTGAATACGAGAAGGATACCTGCAGATTTATAGCCAAGGGCAGGGTGGGGGGCTCAGTGGATAGAAACACTAAGAGAATAGATCAAGGGTAGGGGTTCTTGCTAAACTGGCATAACAAGGTTTATGGTAAGCCAAGGACACAGATGTCAAAGTTGGGGGATGAGGAATTTCATCAAATATCAAAGGTGGGGAGATTCTCACTAAACTGTACTAGCTGAAGGCAAGCCAAAGCTGAGGCCTAGTCAAGAAAAGGGCTCAGAGGCGCCTGGCTGAAGTTTGGTCATGGAAGGAATCTTTGTCATTGCCAATTTCCATGGTGTAAATGTGGCCAGAGGGTCCACTTTCCAGCAACCAGCTTGACATGGCTGAAAGCGGAATTGAGAAGAGATGCTAACGACTGGCCCTTGTGAGCTGGCATGAGCCAGTCCCAAAGCACCTCTGCATGTACTTTGCAAAAATATCAGTGTCTGGGCTGGGGACATAGCTTCTAGCATGCGCTCAGGAGCTAGATCCCCAGCACCACAGAGGGAGGGAGAGAGGGAGAGAAGCAGAGAGGGAGGGAGGGAGACAATGTTAAATAATAACACCAAGACAAGTTGTATTTTAAGACAAAACACTACTGAGCTGGGCGGGGTGGTGTACTCCTGTAATCCTAGTACTTGGGAGGCTGAGACAGGACTATCTCAGGTTCGAGGCCACCCTCAGCAACTTAGCAAGACCCTTTGCAACTTAGTGAGGCCCTGTTTCAAGTTTAAAATAATTTTTAAAGGGCTGGGAGTGTAGCTCAGAGGTAGAATGTCCCAGGTTCAATCTCCAGCACCAAGAGAAAAAGTACTGCTGAACACATTTCTTATCTCATGTGTACCCAGATCCCCCCTAAGAGTGCTGGGGTCCCAATGTCCACAGTCATAGTAGTATGGAGGTCTCTCTTCTCTTCTGTTCTCAGGTAACCCAGTACTTACTGGACCAGTCTTTTGTCATGGATGAAGAAAGCCTCTACGAGTCTTCTCTCCGAATAGAACCAAAACTCCCCACCTGAGCCTGCACCCCGCCTGACCCAGCCGCTCCCGTGGACACATGCTATATGATATTGTACATATTCGTTTGGTTTCTCTGGATTTTCTTCTTCAGTATGTGCTTCTCCAAGAATACAAATCCGTTATCATTCTTAGATTCCTGTAGAACTGGAATATGAATTTCTGCACCATTTAAGACTCGGCCCTGTCCCACCCCTCTTTCCTGCAGTGCCTGTTTCTCTCAAACAGCTGGACTCTCAGCCCATCCCCCCCAGACCCCCGCTCTTCTCCAAAGAGGAGACAGAACCAGCGAGTCTGTGGGTCTCAGACTCCAGGCCTACTTCGCCCTTCCCCAGCCCAGCCCCCCAGGTTGGGCTGGCCGCCCCGGGCACCCTCCCAGCATGTTCCATGTAGTTGTTATAACTGGGTGGGGGGTGGGGGAGGGGGGAGGGGAGGCCATTCCCTTGAGTCCAGTCATTGACAACTCTCCCCGCTGACGGCGACGCCCGATTTCCAAAGCAGCTTTTTCAGCCAAAATTGCAGGTCTCAACACTCCTTGTCTACCAGCAACCTGGCTGGAAGGCGGCCCTCTCCGCTGAGAACCTTCCCCCCACCCCCTGCACCAATGCTGCCACCTCAGGCCCCATGTCGCTCCTTGCTCTAAGATTAATACTAGATAGCATGAAAAGCAGTCTCAGTAAAAGTGGACAAGGCCCTAGAACTTCCAGAGGAAAACGCAGTCATGCTGAGTCGCATTGACCTTCACCGACCACTGCCCAGCCTCCACCGGAAGGCAGGAACACAAAAATGTCACTTTTCCTCTTTGAGCCGCCTGATGGTCACCACAAGCTTATCTTGATATGCTCGAAGTCTGTACACCTTGTGATAATTAGTACCACACTATAGAATTAGGAAATCAATAACCAAGTGTTTTTAATTGCATATACTGTAGTCCTGTCTAAATGCCTCCTAGCAGGAAGATAGTAACGTAGTGCTTATTCTGTGAATATTACCACGTATTTTTTACATTGTACAGTATAGAGAACACAGGTTCACTCCAAAGTGGCAGGCATGCTCCACAACCACAGACAGACAACACTTGCTGTAAGCAATACCTAGTGGTATGAGAATTCTCTTTCAAGTCCTAAAATATTTCAACTTACAGCTTGTTTGGAAAAAAAAGAAATTTCCATTTTTGTAAAAATATATGTTTCCTGATTACCTCTTGCTAATAAATCTATTCTATCTCAGGGTGAATGGTGAGTTTGGATGGGTTTCATTCCTTCACATGAGGAATAGTTGATGAGTACTTATTCCTTACCATGCCCTGGACTGGGGCCCAGAGGTCCAAAGTGGTGGGGACACTATCCCTGCTTTTGGGGGACCCATGGCCTGATGAGGGAGTCTGTTTCAGTTACCTGTTGCACCAGAAACAAATCATTCCAAAACTCAACAGTATAAAGCTTCTTAGAGCTGGACATGGTGGTACATGCCTGTAATCCCAGTACTTGGGAGGCTGAGACAGGGGATTATAGGTTGGAGGCCAGCCTCAGCAATTTAGCGATACCCTGTTTCAAAATAAAAAGTAAAAAGGGCTGGAGTGTAGCTTGGAGTTAGAATGCCCTGGGTTCAATCCCCAGTACAAAAAAAAAAAAAAAGGCTTCTTGGAATGGAGACCTCTGTGCCCTTTCCCCATGGTGTGAACAGAGGCGCACTGGATGGTGACACTAAGTATTTCTTCATCTGATGTGTCAAAGAAGGAA
>PVJS01016857.1:0-36931 GCA_004027185.1 Glis glis
AAAAAAAAAAAAAAAAAAAAAAAAAAAAAAAATTCCCTTCTGTTTTGTTTAAGCTATGCTGTATATTTTTTTAGAAAAATAAAAATAACATAGTGATTATGGTTAATAACAATATACAGTATTCTTAAAAATCACCAGGAATAGATTTTAAGTGTTTTTACTACAAAAAATGATAAATATGTGAGGGAATATGTATGTTTATTAACTCAGTTTAGCCATTCCACAATGCATACATATTTCAAAACAGCATGGAGCTGAGCGTGGTGGCGCACGCTTGGGAGGCTGAGACCGGAGGATCGTAGGTTTGCGGCCAGCCTCAGCTACCTAGTAAGGCCCTCCGCAACTTAGTGAGACCCTGTTTCAGAAATAAAGAATAAAAATTAGGGCTGGGGGTGTAGCTCGGAGGTAGAATGCCCCTGGGGTCAATCCCCAGTAAGACAAAAACAAAACAAAACAAAACAAAACAAAAAACAGCATATTGTCCACAACAAATATATGCAAATTTAAAAGTTTGTCAATTTTTAAAGATAAATAAGAAAAAATCAATAACTTTATTTATTAACCTCAATGAATATAAAGGTTGTTATCATATAAATATTATTATTTTCTCTCAATATAGTGATTATTTTAAAATCAATAACAAAGACACAACTGAAGCCAGGTATGGTGGTGCACACCTGTAATCTCATTATTTGGGAGGCTGAGACAGGAGGACTGTAGGTTTGAGGCCAGCCTCAGCAACTAAGCAAGGCCCTGAGCAACTTAGTGAGACCCTGTTTCAAAGTAAAAAACATGTCTGGGGGTGTAGCTTGGAGGTAGGATGATCCTGGGTTCAATCCCCAGTACCACACACAGAGGCATAATAAAATTTAAAAAATTTTATTTGAGAAAATAGTGACTCATGAATAGAGCAGAAAATAGAAGTGGTTTTGGAGGGCTCCACTGAAGAAGTGGTATCTGATTGGTTACCATTATTAAGTTGTCTTTTATCTGGGCGTGGTGGTGCACGCTTGTAATCCCAGTACTTGGGAGGTTTAGGAGGATCACAGGTTCCAGGCCAGCCTCAGCAACTTAATGAGACCCTTAGTAACTTAGCAAGACCCTGTTTTAAAATAAAAAATAAAAAATGCTGTGGGTGTTGCTCAGAGGCAGAACATCCCTCACTTCAATCTACAGTACCAAAAATTTTAAAAAAAGAAAGACATTTACTCAAGGGATCCCATAAAATTAGTGTTTCTGCTTTATCAATTCTTAGGTAAAAGTGGCATGTTTAGAAGTTGTGGTGCTTGGTGGTGAAGAATCCAACTTCTAGTTACAAGTTTGTGCTACTGCTATGGCTCAGGGAGGCACCAGCTATTTTGTTACCATCACTTTTGCATTATCAGCGCAAATGTCAATTTTATGAAAAGACAAAAGTTTATGCATTAATTACAAAAACAATACCATTATGAAAATAGTTGTGAATTTACGAACTCCTTGAAAGTGTTTTGAGTATGCCGAGTCAATTGTAGACCATACTGTGAAGACCAGTAGATGAGCGTGTGTGTGTGTGTGTGTGTGTGTGTGTGCGTGCGCGCGCATGCACACATGCACACGGTACTGGGAGGTTGAACCCAGGGGCACTCTACCACTGGGCTACATCCCCCTTCTTTCCTTCCTTCCTTCCTTCCTTCCTTCCTTCCTTCCTTCCTTCCTTCTTTTTTTGATGCTGGGGATTGAACCCAGGGGCATAGAGACCAGAAGAGCTTGGGGTAGAGAATGTGCAAAACTATTTTGTGAAAAGGGTGAGGGACGTTAACACGCTCTTTGCATTTCTTCACACAGGCTAACTCCCACTCACCTCTCACGGCCCTTCTTAATTGCAACCTCAAAGCCTCTCTGAGAGTCCTGACTGCTGTTGATCCCTTGAGGCTCTTGTTCATTTCATTCCTTCATCAGATATTCATCAAGCATCTAGTCTGTGCCAGAAACTGTTGCAGGGACTTGTAATGTGATAACCTATGCCACAGAACGTCCATGCTGCCATGGTGGGGCTTCCACTCAGGTGGGCTAAAGTAATGAACAACATTAGGTCTCGTTCTTGTTCTCACGATGTCCTCGAAAGGATCATGCTGGGAGCCGACTGCCTTTTGCTGAGGGCTGAGGGCTCTGTGAAGATTGGAAGTCACGATTTCTGATGTCACTAATTTGCGCAGTTGTGTAATTGTCTCCAGCATTTGTTTGTGGAGGAGACTGTTAAGAGGGCCTGGGGTTGAACTTTTTCACACAGGTGAATGCAGAAGAGTCGTGGTGTTCAGGATCTGAGGAGGCCAATAGGAAGTAGCTGAAGTGAGGAACCCTGTAGTTGAGACTGATGAAGAAAAGCCAAGAAGGGAGCATCTGATTGACACACAGAATGTATTGGAGTTAAGAGAGTATCGGTCTCGCCAGGCGTGGTGGCGCACACCTGTAATTTCAGTACTTGGGAGGCTGAGACAGGAGGATTGCAGGTTTGAGGCCAGCTTCAGCAACTTAGCAAGACCCTGTTTCCAAATAAAAAATAAAAAGGGCTGGGGGTGTAGCTTGGAGGTAGAACGCCCCTGGGTTCAATCCCTAGTACCAAAAAATTAAAAAAAAAAAGATAAAAGAAAGAGAAGGTGTTCCATAATGACCAAGCAAGGGAGCTGTGAAGCGCGCGGGTGTGTTCGGTGCTCCTGTATGGAGAAAGGCATGGCTGCAGGATCAGGAGTGGAAGAATGGGTAAAGTATTGACATTAAGGAGGAAAGGTAAGTGATGATTTATAGAATGGGGGGGGCAGCTTTCCATACGAATGCTGAAGTCATCAATAATAAAGGTAGGAATCAGAATAAGTATATTCTAAACAAAGTGGCAAAGTCCTCAATAGATGAGGGGCTGCTCTTAAACTATAGTGTTGAAAATAGTTGAAAGATGTTAAAGGGCTAGAGTCTCCAGCAGTTGGGTGATTTCGTTAGAGAAGTAAAGCTTTCTTTTTCTTTTTCTTTCCTTTTTTTTTTGGTATTGGGGATTGAACATGGAGGCATTCTACCTCCAAGCTACACCCCCAGCCCTATTTTATTTTTATTTGGAAACAGGGTCTCACTAGGTTGATGAGAGTCTCACTACTTGCTGAGGTTGTCCTCGAACCTGCAATCCTCCTGTCTCAACCTCCTAAATACTGGGATTACAGGTGTGCTTCACCACGCCCGGCTAGAGAAGTAAAGCTTTCAAAATCAAACTAGGAAGGTGGTGGTGGTGGTGGGGGATGCCATTCCTGCCGTTTGGCCTGAGTGAGGTAAGAGTGGGGGATGAACAGCACCATGCTGAGGGCACTGAGTAAAAGGGATAGCAATGAAGGAGAACCAGGATTTTTTTTTTTTTTTTTTTTGGTACTGAGGATTGAACCCAGGGGCATTCTACCTCAGAGCCACATCCCCAATTGTTTTTACTTTTTGTTTTGAAACAAGGTCTCACTAGGTTGCTAAGAGTCTTTCTACACTGCTAAGGCTGTCCTTAAACCTGTGACCCTCCTGTTTCAGCTTCCCAAGTGCTGGGAATACAAGCATGCACCACCACGTCCCGCTTATTTTTTGTTTTTGAAAGAGGGTCTTGCTAGGTTGTTGAGAAGTCTCACTACATTGCGGAGGTTGTCCTTGAACCTGCAATTTTCATGTCTTAGCCTCCCAAGTAATGAGATTACAGGTGTGTGCCACCACACCTGGCCAAGATTAATTTAAGGTATTGGGAAACGAGAAAATTAGGTGAAGAGATTTGGGTGGTACAGGGTTCGGTTACCTTCCAGTGGAGTTTCAAGCAGGGGCAGTGGGGAAGCTTGGGAGAAAGGAAAGTAGTGGGGAGTTGGTCTTCATTGGTCATAAGATTTTCACACAGATTTGTTCTAGTACTTTGCAAGAATTAGGTAAGAATTAGTTGTGATAACTTCTCTCCAGGTATGTGGGGCATGTAAGGACTCAGGCTTGTCACAGCCACAGGAAGCCGCCTCCTTCTCTCTCTCCCTACAGTTTCACCACGCCTCTTTATTTCCACAGGTTGATAGACACAAGAAGTTTTAAAGCTCCTACACTAAGTGCCTTTCTCAAGTGAGTTTCTGCAAGAGAATTAAGCCCTAACACTCAAATACATCCATTGTGTGTAATGAGTTAGCTTGTCTTCTAAACAGTCAGAGTGATATTTGTTATGCACCATCTTCAGGAGAATTGAGAAGATAGTTATGTAAGTCATTTTCTATGTTCTGTGATTCAGATGAGGAAGACCAACTGAGAAAGTCTCCTGCAGGTGCCTCATCAAGTCCACAGAAGGCCCAGTCTACTAACCTATGAGGTCTGACAGACAGGGAGACTTAATGTTCAATGGTCACACTCAGCCCCACCCACCGCTAGCCAACCTGCTTCATTTATTTGGGGAGGTGGCAAGATACCCTTTGATTTTTAGTGGTTTAGTATGCCAGCGGAAACATTTGTGGGGAGGGAAGGAAAGGAATTGGATGTTGGTATCAGGGTGAACAGAGTGTACTGTAGATGCAATAATAAGACACTGGAAAAGTCATTTCATGCCTACTGATCCCGAGTTTCATAATTTAGAAAATGCTGGCAGTGCCACCCTGCCCACGCATCGTGAGTCTTCCACGTGATGCATTCAGGGGAGGACTCAGCTGTGTGTCCTCAGAATATCAGCTCGCCTCTGCTCGATGCCTCGTTCCTCCTCCTTCATTCCTGCCCTTTCTCCTGTCCCTACTGTTTGTGTCTTAGTAGGGTTATTGTCCCCTGAAACCAAGCAAGAAACAAAATAATTCACCTGGCTTAGCAATAAGGTCAGCTCCCTGTCCAGGTCCTGTGACTGTAGGGTGAGTTCAGTGATCAAGGCAGCCCATAGCGGGAAGTACAAGGAGCCTTTTGGGCGCTTCTAATGACCCATCTGGCAGGACAGACAGATCTCAAACTCCTTGTACCTGTGACTTTCTCTCCTAGTTCTGTTCACGGAGCCTCGCCTCAGGCACAGCATGCTCTGCAGCCACTTATGTCTAGACATTTCTGCCGTGGTCCAAAGAGCAAAGCCTTCAGAGAAACTTCCCCTTGTCCTCCAGCTAGGAGAGAGCAGCATGCTTTATGAATGTGCAGAGATGCTGGCTGGGTGGGCACACAATGTATTTCTGTAACACTCCAAAAAGAAAACTATATGTATAATTGTCAGAAAGAAGATAGATTTGCCGGGCATGGTGGCACACGCTTGTAATCCCAGTACTTGGGAGGCGGAGACTGGAGGATCCGGGTTCGCGGCCAGCCTCAGCTACTTAGTGAGGCCCTCCACAACTTTGTGAAACCTGCTTTGAAAATGAAGGATAAAAATTAGGGCCGGGGGTGTAGCTCGGAGGTAGAATGCCCCTGGGTTTGATCCCTGGTACCGAAAAAAAAAAGATAGATTAGTTTAGAACACTAGGTAATCACAGCATAAGCAGCAGAACAAGAGTGGCAGTTCTATTTACTTATTTATTTTTTAAATTGTCCGACATTATGCTTTATAAGGCATGCACAGAAGGTCAAGCAATAAATACACACATTAGTTCAAAGCCTTACAATAGCTGTGCAAAGCAGATGCAGAAAAGCAGATTTGCTATTACTAGCAAGCAATGATATAAGAGTAAAAATTCATGAAATGCATTAAAACAACATTTTTCTTAGAAAAAGTCTGGTCATTTATGGGTCCATCAACATTTTACATAATATGCACAATTATCAAAATACAGACCAAGCATTTCAGAAAATTCCAAAAAACCTAAAATCTATTTTAAAAGCAATTGCAGTTTTGGAGGTTTTTCTGGTATAATGTGCAAGCAGCTATTTTTAAAAATTGTATTCATATAAAACCCATGCAAAACTCTACAGGTATATGCATTCTGTGGCTGAGACTTCCTTTCATAAATTTTGTAACTGAGGTATGCATACTTTAGCATTGTAGTCTTAGGCCGCCTCCTGATGGTACAACTCTCACAGTTACTCCCAGTCCATCGAAGCCTTTGAACATGCACCTGAAAGACTCATTGTTTCCTTTCAGATAATCCTTCCACTAGGATCTTAGATGACTGAAAACCATCCTTCACAATACCAGTCTTTCTTTTCTCTGGTATCTCTCTAACTCTATTTGCTGATTTCAGCAAAGAATAAACAATGAGCTTAGCTTGCAAGAACCTGTCCCATCACATGGAACTGGTCCGTCTGTTAAGCTCTAGCAGACACCTTCTGTCAAAACTGTTTGTAAAGCAATAACCATAATCAGGTTATGAGGTCCCTTGGTTGGGGGAAAAAGTATTATCAAGATTTGGCACAGCACATGAAAAGCAACAAGTAAAGTTTCTAGGTTTTAAGCAAACATCTGACTATGCTATCTTCAACTACACCATAACGCATTATCATAGTTTTGGGGTTTGGAGTTGTCAAGAGAACCAGCATTCCAACAATTTGGCCTGTGCAAGTCTTTGAAGGGAGTGTATTGTTAGTGTTAATATCCCGTATAAGCAGAGGCAGAATCATATGTAACTTTGGTTTGACTGAAAATAAATACCATGGACTACAATTGCTATAATCTTTGCTTTCAGTGTAAAAACTCAGCTAGATCACTTTAGAGTCAATATGAAATTAATTTTTGGCTTACTAGACCTTTTATGTTTGGTTCCTACTTTTTTTTGTTTTTCATTTTAACTTAAGACTATAAAAAATTAGTACACAACAAAGATTAAGACCATACAAGACATCTTCTAACAACATGTACTCACCACCAAAAAGAACTGACTGAATGGGGGAAAACAAAAACACAATGTACTATATACATAACAATACGCAATCTGCATTTGCATCAAGCACATACTGGTTTTGGTCAGTGCCCCACATGTGCTGCTTTCTAGCTGACTTCCACTGCGGATTGTGTCCTCACCTCTGTCTTTAATGAAAGCAAATAAATCTTCATGGCATTTAGATGGACTTTTGGCCTCAGAAGATTACTCTGTGACTGAATTACCTTTTTTTTAAGCTGTGGTTTTTGTCATATTTGTTTCTTTGTTTAGGGATAAATGAAAAGATCTCAGAGGTCATCAGAAAACAGCAGGTAGTTCATGGAAAAGGTTCCTTTGTACTAATTGAAGTTTCAGAAGGCTGACCAAAGCATGTGGCTGCTTCTGTCCTCGAGCTCTTGGCCATGGTTAGAGTTGGCTTTGGTTTGCAGCTGTAGCCTTTGACTGTGTTTGCAGTTAGACAAAGCTTTATCACAAGGAGGTAAAGAGTACAGTTGTAAGATCTATGCAGATATGCGAATGTTTCTATGGTGTTTGCACAGATAATGTCAGCTTAGGATTGCACTTTACATCTTAACACTAACAGCACAGACTGGAAGCCTAAGGGTTTAGATGGTTGCAACAGTTTAATTACTGTGTTTTGTAATAACTAACTTATGTCATTTACAGTTGGTGGCACCAACATAAAAACTAATGTTCTGTTGTTTAAAGTTCAGCTAGATGTAAGCAGTGACACTAATTTGATACTACTGCTGTGCAAATTAAAAACAATAGCAACAAGTTGAACTTGACCAGAAATTGTTTCTAACATTACAACTACTGAATGCTGGAAAATTCACATTAATGAAACTCATACTATTTTTGACAGTATATGAGGAGCGTTTCCTTTCTACAGGACATATATCCTCATACTCAGTCATTTCATGAACCCTTAAGAGCCACATTTTTTAAATGGGCAAAGCCATTATAGAAGGAACAATTCTTTTTTTTTTTTTCAAGAAAATCAGCTTTTTTTTTTCTAAAAAAGAAAGGGAGAGAGAGAAAGAAAAAAAACAAGCAATTTGCCTGTTGGTTCTGAATCCCAAAGGGCTGGCTTAGTAAGTTCCTTTAGGGCTGTCTCCTTTATCCATGCTTAATAAATAGTCACAGTAAAAATCTGTCAAATATTCATGGTTGTGGAGTGGTTTTGAAGGCCAGTGACATGTCCCTTTACGCTGAGGTCTCACGAGTCAGTCCTCATTCCAGATCTTCAGATAAAGGCTCTTCTTCAATCTCTCGTCTTCTAATTCTGGACCGTGATTCGCTGTTGTCACTAAGGACATCAGGCAGTCTTCATCCTCCGCAATCACGGGCTCTTCCTTGATGTGGATTGTATGTATATGTGGCTGAGGCGAGCAGCCCGGACTGCTGTTCCCGTCGCTGTCGATGTGGTCCAGGGAACTGTTGAGGTCTTTTGGACCGCCAGCAGGAGGCCGCTGGATGCGTTATTGATCAGTCCAGGGTTACTTAGCAAAGGTAAACTGCTCTCTGCCAAGGCAGCCTGCAAACTGGCATTAAGAGCGGCTCCATAGCCTAAACTTGTAGGTATATTTTTTACTTGGGCTTCCTGTTATCTTTTGTGACCTTCGCTTCTGGTATTCTACTTCATCCACAGTCCACACTGCTCCTTGGACATTCTCTACTCGAACAAAACACTTGTGCGGGCTGAGATTATGACGTACTGCATTTTTCCAAGTTGCTGCATTCCGCCTGAAGTAAGCACATGTCCATGTAAACCAGCTGTAAATTTCACTAAGTGTCAACGGCCTGTCAGATGACTCCATGATAGCCTGCCTTATGAGAGTTGCATACGTAAATGGAGGTCTGGCATCTGCACTTTTATAAAACTTGTAGTTTGGGGCAATCTCTGAGGACATGGGAATGTTGTATTTGTCTGAATGTCGCCTTCATATGGCTCCCACATTGGGCACACTGGCTGGGTGATTACTGAGGGTCCCTGGGTAATCGGGGTGACTGGGGCCATTGATGTGGTAGGGGTTTGAGGTAAGCTCTCTGGGGATGTCTCCAACATGTTCATTGACATGGTGACACTAGACACCAGATTTAGGGGTTTGGGAGATGGTTTGGGCTCTGAGGGTCGCATGTGCAGGTGGGTCATCATTGCTTAAA
Organism: Glis glis; assembly: GCA_004027185.1. Taxonomy (NCBI): domain Eukaryota; kingdom Metazoa; phylum Chordata; class Mammalia; order Rodentia; family Gliridae; genus Glis; species Glis glis. The sequence goes on from PVJS01016857.1 coordinate 8,973, forward strand.
GACGTTTGCGTTCTTTGGAAAGCTGTATTTCTAACTGTTACACCACCTGCATTTGCACTCGACACTGGGTGGTGATTCTGTCGTCCAACGCGTGCTCATTGTTAAGGTGCTTTAAAAACTGTCCAAAATCTTCACAAATGCTTTCACAGTCTGGCCATTTGCAGACTCCATGGCCATAGAGAGTGTGAGAGGCCCCAGTCTCCTCGTGTGACGAGCTGTCTGGCCGTGCACTTAGAACTGAAGACTGCCCATTCACGATGGAATGATGAGTTATGGGTGGCGACGCTTTGGAAGTGGTGGAGGAGGTAGTCGAGGAGGAGTCAGTGGTGGTGAGGTCCAGCCCTCCGCATTTAATGCCATTGTTGTCCATACTGTGAACTCCAGTCACTTCTTTCCATAACTGCTGAATCTCAGTGGGACTTAAGCCAGCTGTCCCCATGTTAGACGTCCTAACAGCAGAACTCCATCAGCAAGTTCTTTTCTTCATAGCATCAATGTGTCTTTCATATCAGAACGCTCACTCTCACCTGCTGCCTCTGCTCCACCATCGTCTCCAGCCGGGACCCTGTTGCCGCAGTCCAGCTGTCTTGCCTTGCACAGATGAATGGCGGTTCTATTTATTTTGGGACAATGGGCAGTGAGCTTCTGCATCGCTACAGCAAAAATAAAGGATGCAGACCATTCTGCTGCAATACCACGTACACTGATACTTCGTGTAGTCTCAAACCAGTTGGAGTCCTGGTTACAATTACTTGTTCATATAGATTCTTGAACTACTTTGATATAAAATATCTCTTCTGTTTGGATGGTTGGATATACCCAATAGAAATCATTGTGATTTCTTTCTTAATGATTATTCTTTGTGCCACAAAAAGAGTTTTTACCTTTTTACCATTATATCTGTGTGTGTTTGTATGTGCGTGTGCGTGTGCGTGTGTGTGTGTGTGTGTGTGTGTGTGTGATAATGGGGATTGAGCCCAGGGACATTCTACCTTTGAGCTACACCTCCAGTCATTTATCTATCTATCTATCTATCTATCTATCATCTATTTATTTATTTATTATGTTTTGTTTTGAAACAGGGTCTTGCTAGGTTGCTGAGAGTCTCACTAAGTTGCTGAGGCTGGTCTGGAACTTGCGATCTTCCTGCCTTAGCCTCCCAAATACTGTAATTACAGGCATATACCACCATGCCTGGCCCCCCAGCCCTTTTTATTTTGAGACAGGTCTCGCTCAGTTGCTGAGGGTCTCACTGAATTGCTGAGACTGGCCTCAGATGTGCCTTCCTTTTGTCTTAGCCTCTCAAGTACTGGGATTACAGGTATGTGCCACCATGCCCGGCCACTAGCCACATTCCAAATGTTCACTAGCCACCTAGATGGCACCCTCATATATATATCTTTTGGTGCCTATGACCCTCTATAGCAGACACTTTCTTTTAGCTGCTCGGCACCTTTCAATACCATCCCTGTGTTTGCAGAATTCTCTACCTGGGGTAGAGATGACCAGCCTTGCTCTCAAGTGCATGCTCCTGGGACTTCCTTACTATGTGCTTGTCACTGGGAAGTGGTTGCCCCACTCCTCTTGCATCTGTGTGGTCTGATGTGTACTTGCTATGACGATGTGAAGTGATGAGTATCACTTATACGGGCTTAGAAGAATGAGATATGAGTGGTGGCGCACGCTTGTAATCCCAGTACTTGGGAGGCTGAGACAGGAGGATCGCAGGTTTGTGGCCAGCCTCAGCAATTTAGTGAGGTCCTCCACAACCTAGTGACAGCCTGTTTCAAAATAAAGAATTAAATAGGGCTGGGGGTGTAGCATGGAGGTAGAATGCCCCTGGGTTCAATCCCAGGTATTGTAAAAAATAAAAATAAAAATAAAAAAGAATGAGATATGACTTGTGTTCTCATTTGTACTGAAAGTCTGACACTAATCAGTGTATGAGAGAAGTTGTTGAATATTGGGGTTAAGATCTCCTTACAGGGCCAGCAGTGGTGGCACATACCTGTAATCCCAGTACTTGGGAGGCTGAGACAGGAGGATCGAAGGTTCGAAGACAGCCTCAGTGATTTAGCAAGGTTTTCAGCAACTTAGAGAGACCCTCTTTCCAAATAAAAAAATAAAATAGGGCTGGAGGTGTAGCTCAAAGGTAGAATTCCCCTGGATTTAATCCCCAGCACTACTAAGAAAAAAGAAAAATAAATCTCCGTACAGTGGATGGGGACCGGTGGCTGCAGGTGGACAGGCTTACTGAAGCATGTGACGGTGGCTCGACCAGTGGGAGTCCAGCAACGCCACTGTACAGCACGGTCATGAGAACGTGGCCCCTGGCTATTGCACAGTGTGATGCTGCGTGTTACTATAAAGCAGAGACTCTTGAACTTGGTAATGGAAGGACATGAAGCCCTTTCCAGGGACACCCCGGTGTATGATAATCGACACCACACTGGGCAGCATATGAATGTCGGGCCAGTGAGCACCCTCCACAGGAGTCATAGGCTACTTACAGGCCTCCTCACCAATGTTTTAGTTTTCTTGTTTCTGAGGATTGAACCCTGGACTCTGTGCTCTCTAGGCAAGCTCTCTACCACTTAGCTACATTCCCAGCCCTTTGAAAAACAATTTTAATTTGGAGACAGAGTCTCTTGCTAAGTTGCTGAGGCTGGCCTTACTTGTGATCTTCCTGCCTCAGACTCCTGAGTAGAAGGGATTACAGGTGTGCACCATTGTGCCCGGCTCTTGAGACCGAGTCTTCTATTTACCATATGTATCTTTTTCCTAAGTTTGTGGATAGTGTGTTGGCCTTCACCTTCCTACGGTATGCCTAGTTTCTGTTTGTTCCTTAGTTTAGTTTAGGTTTTATATAAAATCATATAGTATGTTGTCATTTTTATAACAGCATAAATTATATATAAAACTATATATATATATATATGTAAAGCTCTCTGGTTGTTGGGGTACAATATTGGTGGCAGGGGGGCCAGGGGAAAGATTTCAGCAAGAGCCAGGTGGGAGGTGGTGAACTGGAGAGGGGACAGTAGCGGTGTGGTGGACTTGGGGTCTCCAGGAGAGAAAGAGATGAGATTGAAACATCCAGGGATCTGCTTCAGTCTCCAGTGCACATGGTGGAGACACTCCATGCACCCCTCATGTGTTCTTGTACCTCACATTAAAGGCCCACCTCTTTTAAAGGACAAAGGGGACTTTGCATCCCTGGGGCTAAGCTGAACACAAAGATGTGGGTGACATGTAGCCCAACACTCACTCACTGTTACAGATAGGAGCAGTGAGACGGAAGAAAGGAAAAGGATTTTCCAAGGGGCCACCTCGCAAGGTGGTGAATTTGAATCCTTATTGACTCAAAAAACCAGGTTCCCCTCTCCAGAAGCAACTGGGGTTGAAAGTTTGCTTCCATACATCTTTGGAAGCCTTCAGGAAAATAAATAGTACATTTAACTATGATTGTGGAACTATTTACATACAATAAATTTTCCATTTTTAGGCATACAATTTGATTAATATGGTAAATGTACACAATGCTGTGAACATCACACAATTAAGACAGGGAGCAGTTCTTCACCATAAAATGTTTCCCCAGTCCCAGCCGGTCACTGATCCTTCTGTTTCTATAGTTTTGCTTTCTCTATAATGTCATATTCTAGGAATCATTGTATTGGTCAGATCAACAGAATTTACAGAATGAGTATATGAAAAAGGGATTTATTAGATCATCTCACAATGTAGTCCTGAGTTTCGACTGCACATTAAGAATCAGAGGAATCAGTAGCTGGCCGGGCGGTCTAAGAGCTGGAGCGTTAGGATTGAAGCAACCACCAATTCAGTCCAGTCCAAGATGTGAAGATAAGGAAGCTCTTCAGAGAAACGATGGTGAAGTCTCAGCTTAATGGCTGGAGGCCGACGATCTCAGACGAGAGCAGAAGATCAAGAAGCTCTTCAAGGAAACGGCAAAGTTGGAGGCCAACGACCTCAGACGAGAGCAGATGCTTTTTCTTCAGGAAGAGTCGCGGCTTCCTCTACACGGCTTTCTCGTTCCTTTATCCAAGTCCTGCACCTATCAGAACCCCGCTACCCACATTTAGGGCAGGACTTCAGGTTCAATCTGCTGTTACACAACCAAAGTCACATGATCTTAGGTGGGTCAAGTTGACAAACCAGACCAACTATCACAATCATGTAGTATTTAGTGTTTTGTGTTTGATTTTTAAATTTAGAGTGATGTTTTGAGATTCATCCATGTCAAGTGTATTAGTATTGCATTCTTTTTTATTGTTGGATAGTATTCCTTGTTATACATATATCTCAATTTGTTTATGCATTTTATTTTTTTTTGCTTTTCTGAGTAATCTTACAATAAACATTCATGCACGTGTGTGTGTGTGTGTGTGTGTGTGTGTGTGTGTGTGTACATGTCTCCATTTCTCTTGGGTAAATACCTAGGAATGGGAATGCTAGGAAGCATGGTAAAAAAGTAATTTTAAAACAATCCCTTGCTGTACTGTTTTTTGAAGTGGTTGTAGCATTTTACACGCCCACTAGTAGCTATGAGAATTTTAGGCACTCGTCTATCATTGCTAACATTTGGCAGGAACAGCCTTTTTAACGCTAACCATTCAAGTAGGCATCTAGTGGTATCTCACTCTGCTTGCAACTTGCAATCTTCTAATGACTACTGATGTTGAGTGTCTTCCCATGGCTGTTCATGTGTCTACTGATGTTGAGCGTCCTTCCATGGCTGTTCATGTGTCTTCTTTTTTGAAGTGTCCTGTTAAATTTCTCTCTGAATATTTCATTTTGAAGCCATTATAAAAGGATTAGTTTTGGTCAAAATTTCATTCTCTAATTGTTGCTAAAATATACAAATATTTTTGTATACAGATTTTTATTTAAAAATTCATTTTCATATATAATCGTGGGTTTTTAATGGATTCTTTAGGGTCTCCTTTGCAGTACATGATCATGTCATCTGCAAATAAAGTTTTGCCTCTTCCTTTCCTACGTGCATGCATTTTATTCCTTTTTCTTCCCTTTTTGAACTGGCTGAGGCCTCAAGTACAGTGATAAGTAAAAGTGGTAATAGTGGTTATTTTATCACTTGTTTCTGATTAAGGTAGAATTGAATAGATGTTATTGGTAGATTTTTAGTAGCTACTATTATTCAGGTTGAAGTTTCCATCTTTCCTACTTTCCTGAGTTTTTTAAAATCTTGAAATGGATTTGAATTTTGTCGAATGCTTTACTTGCATCTATTGAAATGATCATGCTTTTCTCCTTTACTGTTAATGGTGAATTGTGTTCATTTTTTTCTGACATTACATCAAATTTGCATTCTGGAGATAGATGTATTATCCTGTCAGTTCATAATTGAATTTAATATTTTATTATGGACTTTTTTCTTTTTTTTTGTGGTACTGTGGATTGAACCTAGGGGCTGTCTACCTTTGTGCTACACCCCCCAGCTCTTTTTTTGTTTTGATTTGAAATAGGGTCTTTCTAGGTTACTGAGAGTCTTGCTATGTTCCTGGAGCTGTCCTCAAACCTGCTATCTTCCTATCTCAGTCTCGCAAGTACCGCCACACCCATTCTTATGGACTTTTAAACTTATGTTCATGAGAATATTGGTTCATAGTTCCCTTTTCATGTACTTTGTACAAAAATGTATATTTTTGGAACCAGTCTGAAAGAACGCATTGAGAAGTATACCTGCTTCATTTTTGAAATTGGTATAGACTTGTCATTATAATAATTAGACATTACTAAAATTGTCATTATTATAATTAGAGAATTATATTATATAACCATTATAATTATATTATATAACCTTGTCATTATTATAATTAGAGAATGTATAATCTTTTTTTTTTGCGGTACTGGGGATTGAACCCAGGGGCATTCTACCTCCGAACTACACCCCCAGCCCTATTTTTTATTCTTTATTTTGCAACAGGGTCTCACTAAGTTGTGGAGGGCCTCACTAAGTAGCTGGGGCTGGCTGTGAACCCGGATCCTTCGGTCTCAGCCTCCCAAGTACTGAGATTACAAGCGTGCGCCACCACACCCGGCAGAGAATGTATACTCTAATATATAACATACACACAAGGTTACAGCTATAGATCATAAGTGCTAACCATACACCCTATGTTATATTAGCTATGTTGCAATTACTTATGCTACAGTGTTACAGCTATAGACCTTAATAGCTAAACCATACAATCCTACACACAAGGTAGACCTGACATATATTGTAGTTCATAGGTAATATAATATGAAACAGAATGAAGTGATGTATGTGTGAGAGAGAACATATAATCTAATACATGGCATACATACAATGTTACAGCTATAGGTCATAATAGCTAACCATACACCCTACACACAAAATAGACTTGAAATGTATTGTAGTACATAGAATATATAACATACAACAGAATGAAGGGAAGGGTCTGTGAGAGAGAACGTATACATAACATAACATACATAAAATGTTATAGCTATGGATCAAAATAACTAAACCATACAACACTTACACCCAAATTAGACCTGAAATGTATTGTAGTATATAGGTAATATAACACACAACAAAATGGAACGATGTGTATGAGACAGAATGTATAATCTAATACATAACATACATACAATGTTACAGTATAGATCATAATACCTAAACCATGCAACCCTACACACAAAATAGACCTGAAATATATTGTGTTACATAGATAATATAACATAGAACAGAATGGAGCGATGTGTGTATGAGAGAGAACATATAATCTAGTACAAAGCATACATAAAATGTTACAGCTATGGATCTTAGTAGCTAACCATACACCCTACACTCAGACCTGAAATATATTGTGTTCCATAGGTAATATAACATACAACAAAATGGAATGATCTGTGTGTGAGAAAGAACGTATAATCTAATACGTAAAGTATATAAAATGGTACAGCTATGGATCATAATAGCTAACCATACTCTCTATACACAAAATAGACCTGAAACATATTATAGTATATAGGTAATATAACACATGACAGAATGGAGCAATGTGTGTGAGAGAGAATATATAATCTAATATAGATTATATTAGAATGTAATCTAATATAGTTATAGATCATAATACTAAACCATGCAACCTTATAAACAAGATAGACCTGCAATGTATTGTAGTACATAGCTAATATAACATACAATAGAATGGAGTGATGTGTGTGAGAGAGAACATATAATCTAATTCATAACATACATACAATTTTTATAGCTATAGATCATAATAGCTACCCATACACCCTGCACACAAAATAGACCTGAACTATATTGTGTTACATAAGTAATATAACATACATTAGAATGGAGCGACAGATTGAACCCATGGCCTTCACATGCTAGGCTAGCACTCTACCACTGAGCTACATTCTTAGCCCTTTTTATTTTATTTTGAGACAGAGTTGCACTAAGTTGCCCAGGTTGGTCTTGAACCTGTGATTCTCCTGCCTCATCCACCCAAGTCACTGGGAATACCACCACTGCTAGCATCAACAATGAATACAACTTACACTTCAGTAAGATTTTTTCGAAAAGGCATCTTAGTTAATAAATAGTGGTCCAATATTTCAAAAAGGGTTCTGCTCTTTGAGATATTTGATTTTATTTTTTTCTCCTGTTTTGAGTGTACATCTTTTTTTTTTCTAGATTATTTTAAGGCAATTTTCAGACTTTGTGACAGTCCGTTTCTATAAATACCAGTAATCATATTTTTAACATAATAAGAATATTTTAATATAGACAACATAATATCATAACACCTCTCAAAATTAATAAAATTCCTTAACAGTATTTACTTCCTCGTCCATTTTCAAATGTCCCCTGTTGTTTCAAAGTATGTTTTATAACCTGGTTTGTTCAAATTAAGATTGTTCTAGGACCAGCAAATTTAGAGCTTTCTTTGAACACAGCATCTCTTTGGTGAGACTGTGCTAGGAATATGGTTGGGACTACCTGCTTTTTCACTAAAGTTATTTTATTTTTCATTTTTATATTTTTATTTATTTATTTTTTAAATTATTTTATTATAATTTGCAATTATACAAAGTGCATTGCAATCATACGTCTTGAAGGATTTCAGAGTGGTTGTCGTATACATGCACTCATCGGTCAATTAGCCCTCCCCAATTCCCACCTCCCCTGCCTCCCTCCTCCCTCCTTCCTGTTTTCAGCATAGTAGTTGACTTTGATATCTTTGTGTAAGTCCATCCTGTGCTCCAGTTTGTTTCCCTCTCCTTCCCTCCCGTCTCCCCCAGTTAGTTTGCCTTCTTCGCTCATCTGAGGTTTTCTCTTTGTCTAGAGTCCCTCCTGTGTGGGGTCGTGGCTCATCCTCCTGTGATCTCAGCACTGGGGTACTCTGGGGCTGGGCTGGGGGCTTGCCTGCCCCGCATCCCCAGTGCTGGGGTCAGGGCTAAGGGCTGACCCGCAATGCATCCCCAAAGCCGGGGGTCTCCGGGGGCGGGGCTGAGGGCTCACCTGCCCCGCGTCCCCAGCACCAGGGGGAGGGGTTCTCTGGGGGCGGGGCCAAGGGCTCATTCACCCCGTGTCCCCAGTGCCGGGGTTCTCTGGGGGCGGGGCCGAGGACTAACCCGCCCCGTGTCCCCAGCACCGGGGGAAGGGGTTTTCTGGGGGCGGGGCCAAGGGCTCACCCGCCCAGCATCCCCAGTGCCAGGGGCCTCCGGGGACAGGCCAAAGGTTCACCCACCCTGCATCCCCAGAGCTGGGAGCAGGGGTTCTCTGGGGGCGGGGCCGAGGGTTCGCCTGCCTTGCGTCCCCAGTGCGGGGGTCTCTAGGGGTGGGGCTGGGGGCTGACCTGCCTGTGTTCTCAGTGCTGGGCTGCTGGGAGGGGCATGTCTCATCTACCTATATCCTCAGTTCTGGGGTACTCCAGGATGGTGTTGGGCGCTCATGGGGGCTGTGGCTCGCCAGCTTGTGTTCTGAGTTGGGCTGCTCCTGTATATGACCACCTTTTCTTTGTCTCTCCTCATCACACTCATTGAGAGGGCAGAAGCTCACAGCCCACCCCTTGAAACCATTGTCGTTGTAGGTGCGGGTCTGTATTGACTTGGGCTTCATTATGTTCTGGAGTTGATTGGTTTCAATGGTGGTCTATAGTCGCTGGTTTCACAAGGATCTGCTGTCTCTTTGCTGTGGTCTCCGGGAGTTGCAGTGTAGGCGTGGCCCCGCATAGATGGCAACTTCACCTTCGCTCTCCACTTACCAGGTGAAATGCGGGGAGTTCTGTTTAGCCCTCCCACTCTGTCCACTGCCTCGCACTCTGCTGCTCTTCGGCTCTCTTTGTTTTGTTGAGTTTTGGCTGCCCCACTTTTCTTGTTAAGAAGCAGTCTTCCCACCAGCCGATTTCCAAGTTTCGGAGTGCCGGTGACACACTGCGTCCCTTTATCTTACTCACTGTTGTTTTCGTTGTTGGGCAGCTCTGGGGGGCCATGCCATGTCTGTCCATGTCCTCAATGCTGTGGTATTCTGCACCGGTGCTAGGCTACTCCAGGGGGGCCATGTTTTACCCGCTCATTTTCTTGGTGTTGGGATGCTCCTGTGCCTGGCCGCCTCATCTATGTCTCTCTGCTTTACTTTCTTTGTGGGGTCTGAGGCTTGGGTCCCACCCTTTGCAGTAGTAGCCGTTGTAGGTGTGGACCTGGTTTGACTTAGGCTTCATCATGGTCCAATGTCAACTGCTTTCAATGGTGGACTATAATTGCTAGTTTCACAAGAATCAGCTGTTTCTTTGCTGGAGTATTCCAGGGGCCAGAGTGCTCGCATGGCTCAGTCAAGATGGCACCTTTGTCTCCGCTCTCTGCTTACCAGGTGAAATGCTTTGAGCTTCCTACCACCCTCCGCTCTTTCCACTGCCTCACATTCCGCTGCACTTTGGCTCTCATTGTTCTGTTGAGTTTTGGCTGCCCTATTTTTATTTTCAAGATACAGTCTTCCTGCTGGCTGAGCTCCAACTCTCAGAGTGCCGGCGACATGCTGCCTCTTGCTATCCCATCATCTTGGTTCTATTTTTCATTTTTAATTGGTGCATTGTAATCATACATCATGATGAAGTTCAGAGTGACAGAGACATACACGCACACAGCACTTCGTGAGCTTTGCCCCTACCCGACTACCACCGTACACTCTCCCCTTCCCCATGCATGAAATTGAGATTGGCATTGATAATTTTATATCTATGCATTGTGTCAATTGAAGTGTTTCCCTCCTCAGATCTTGCTTCCCACCACCCACCTCATTCCCATAGGTCCCCTCCATCACTCCACTAGGGTTTCTCCTTCCTTATCTGGAGTCCCTTTTGTATCTCAGTTTCTCCTGAACTTCTGCATATGAAGGGAAAGCACCTGACCTTTAAATTTTTTGTGTGTGACTGACTGATCTCATTTAGCATAATATTATCTTGTTCCATCAATTTTCCTTCAAATGATATAATTATGTTCTTCTTTATGACTGAGTAGAATTCCACTATGTGTATACCCCATAATTTCATAATCCACTCATCTGTTGATGGACACCTAGGTTGGTTCCATGATTTGGCTATTGTGAATTGTGCTGCTATAAATGTGAATATGCATGTATTACTATAATATTTTGGTTTCAATCACTTTGGGAATATAGTAAGGAGTGGCATAGCTGGGTCATAATGTAGTTACATTCCCAGTCTTCTGAGGAACCGCCACACTGATCTCCAAAGTGGCTGCACTAATTTGCAATCCCATCAACAATGTGTAAGAGTTCCTATTTCCTCATATCCTTGCCAGTGTTTATTATTGTTTATATTTTTGATGATTGGGGTTAGGTGAAATCTCAGTGTAATTTTGACTGATTGCTATCATTAAAATTATACTGCCGGGCGTGGTGGAGCACGCTTGTAATCCCAGTACTTTGGGAGGCGGAGACCGGAGGATCCAGGTTCGCGGCCAGCCTCAGCTCTCTCTCTCTCTCTCTCTCTCTCTCTCTCTCTCTACTTAGTGAGGCCCTCCACAACTTTGTGAGACCCGGTTTTAAAATAAAGTATAAAAAATAGGGCCGGGGGTGTAGCACGGAGGTAGAATCCCTCTGGGTTCAATCCCCGGTACCACAAAAAAAATTATACTAAATTTCAGATGGTATCATCGTGTACATAAATTTGCTGTGAGTTGCCTACATAGGGTAAAAATAATAATAGTGTCTAGTTGTTTTTGAAAATTTTAAGGTTTTCTCTGATGTTAGAACATTATTATTAACATTGAGGTCTCTATATGTCCATGGACCATGCAGAACAATCACAGAAGCATTTATCTTCATAATTTCCAGGGAGTTATCTTGAAGTTTTGACATTTGGTATGTTTGGACAGCTAGGAATAGGATTTACTTTGGACAGTAGGTGGTACTAGAAATCTAGGATACCTGGATTTGGCATTTGAATGGAAGACAAGAAAAGGTTTATGATTGACATGGCAATCATCAAGAATTCAAACAACAAATGCTGGTGAGGATGCAGGTAAATAGGAACTCTTACACATTGTTAGTGGGATTGCAAATTAGTGCAGAGTGGAAGCTCACCAAGTGCGTGTGCATATGTCACTATCACTCTGAACTACATTATGATGTGAGACTATAATGCACCAATAAAAGTAAATATATATAATATATTGTGGGAAGCTGGGCTCGGTCGAGCCAGCCAAGATGGCGCCGTGGCGGGCTGCCAAGTCTTGTGACCCGCGCTTGTTTACCAGACCTAGCACATGCGCAGTTGAGAAGCGCACGCGTTTGGTGCATGCTCATTGCGTGCTTGATGCTGGAGAGCCTATGAGAGGAGGCCTGGCCTGCGTGTATGTGGCGTGAGAGGGGTGTGATTGGAGGATTGCTTCTGGCGTGATTGGGGAGGGGTTGCTCGTACATAATATAAGCGGGATGCCGATGTTAAGGAGAGAGAGGAAGCTGAGAGAGAGGATAATAAAGAGGAAGCTGCACCATCTGTACTGAAGTGTCTGTGTGTCGTCTTTCCTGGACTCTGCTGGTCAGAACTCCAGGTCTGCGTCAATATATATATGTTTATGATTGAAAACGGGCAAAGAAGCATGGCGGCAGTGAGTGATAAGTTCTGCAAGGGTGGCAGGATTACTGAATGGAATATTCCAACTGGGAAAAATAGGCCTAACATTTTCTATTGTCTTTTGGTTTGTTATAAAGAGAATGGATTTAGAGCACAATTTTGGATAGCCTGAAAGTTTATCCATACTTTCTGAACTATATGTTTTTTGCTCCAATAATTGCACAGCTATTTGTAACTATTGTTTTATACACATACATGGTTTTCTCTCAATTGATAGGCTTTCTATAAAAATTTTTTTGTACTACAGTTTGAATCCAGGGGCATTCTACCTCTAAGCTATGCCTTCAGCTCTCTCTATATTTTTAAAAAAATTTTAAACAGAGTCTCCTCCTGTGCTCCTCCTGTCTTAGCCTCACAAGTACTGGGGTTACAGGCATGTGCCACCGCACCCAGCTTCAAAATAATATTTGAAAACTCAAATTATTCTGATAGAAACAAATAGTTTTCTTCATTCTTCTGAACATCTGAAAGTGTATGACTCTAGTCCTTTGTGTGGGAGCACCAGCTTTCATCAGTTGCTCATTGGCTGCAAATTGGTCTAGAGTTCCTTTGATCTCCCTGGGGCATCTTTTCCAAGGAAGAGATGTGTCTGTGGTTTACATGTAGAAATCCAAAATTTTCCAGAGAAAAATCCCTGCACCTCAGTTATCACAGGGTTTACTTCCTGGGCTCTAAGGTAACAGTTTTCCTGTGTAAATGGAGTCTCTGTGTAGGGATGGAAGCTTGTTAGTAAGGTATGTCCTTTCTGATGGCAACGTGCTTTATTATAATCATGTAATCCAGTCACAAACTTAGCCTAGATCCCTGTGAGGAATGCTGGCATCTGGACACCAGACTGAATACCACATTAGTTTTCTATTGTTACCATGCATCGCCATGCACATAATGGCTTAAAATAACCACAAATGTGCCATCTTATGGTTCTGGAGATAATTTGGAGCTATAGGTCTGAGGTCCAAAATGAGTCTCATTAGGCTAAAAGTAGGATTGTGTTCTTTTTGCAGGCTCTAGGGGAGAATCCCTTGTCTTTACCAGTTTCCAGAGAATTGAGTTCTTTGGTTCATGGTCCCTTCCTCCATCTTGAAAGCCACCTACAGAGCATTGTCAAATTTTTCTCAGCTGGGCGTGGTGGTGCACGCTTGTAATCCCAGTACTTTGGGAGGCTGAGACAGGAGGATCTGGGTTCGCGGTCAGCCTCAGCTACTTTGTGAGGCCCTCTGCAACTTAGTGAGACCCTGTTTCAAAATAAAGAATAAAAAATAGGGCTGGGGGTGTAGCTAGGAGGTAGAATGCATCTGGGTTCCACCCCCAATACCACACACACAAAAGTTTTTTCCTCTGGTACTGACTTTCCTGCCCCTTCCCCCTCCACATTTATTTATTTATTTATTTATTTATTTATTATTTTTGGTATTGGGGATTGTATAACTCTGGCATACACCCCAGCCCCTTTTTTAATGTTGAAACAGGGTTTCCTCCTCCACATTTAAATGATCCTTGGTATTATTACATTGGGTCAACCCACACAATCCAGTATAATCCATTTTTATGGTCAGTTAATTAGTAACTTTAATTCTGTGCCCAGCTTTGAATCTCTCTTGTCATGTAATGTGATACATTCTTAGGTAGTAATGGGAACACTGTTGAGGGATCATTATTCTGGCTCTGGAGAATATTAATAACACTGTTTTTTCTGTCTCTAGAACTGGTTCAAAACTGTACATATAACATATTTGTTGTAGCTGTTGTGAATTTTTTATTGATGAGGGAGGTAGAGAAAAACATTTTGCTAGAATCAACTTGGATTTAGATATATAGAAGCATGGGACATGTCCTTTTGTTGATTGACAGGTCTGGTTTATCTTTAGAGATAAAGATCATGTTTATCCTTAACTACGGTCCAAAACAGGACATTAAGACCCTTCAGCCCTGGATATAGTCTTTTCATCATAGACTGTTATATGATTTTCTATTCGAGTTAGGCCAAAACAGAGTCAATCTTGTTATGGTTTGGGATGTCACTATGGGTTCTTGTTCTTGGCTAGTTTAGAAAAATAATATTTTTCTAATATTGCAATCCTAAGCAAAGTTTTATTACTATAGGCAGAAGGGGGAGACAAAGCAATGAAAGTACCACGCCAGCGGGAGATGCGATGGAGTGCCTTAAAAGTGCGACACTGGTGCCTTTGAAAAGGCAGTCTTTTTATAGGAATTTATTATCTTTCTTATCTGCTCAAAATTACTTACATGTTGAAAGCCTGTTTTATAATAAAGAAAAGAAAGATGCAGGAATATAGCCTTTTTAAGTACAAAGGTTTTAGGGCTTTAACTATTTTGTGTTATTAGTAATTAATATTGGGTTAATACAGCTTGCTTGTTCATTTTTTAATTTAGTCTAAACTTTTGTGAGAGTCTGCATAATTATTTTCTAAGTGCAGGTGTCTATAAATTCGGCGCTCAGTGTCCAGCTGGGCTAACAGCCAATTTTTAGCTGACCAAGGTCAATCGTGGCCGAAGCTTTTGACTGACAGCTTAGAGAGAGAGAAAAGGATTTTTGTTCTGCCTAAGTATGAAAGCTTGTTCTTGTTAGCAATTAATATTACCTTTACTAGCAATCAATACAGGCTCAATCCCTATCAAATCTGGCTTACTCAAGATTCCTTGAGCTTAAATATCATTAAGAAATAATTTTGTCATTTAACCATTAGTTCATATTGGAGACCTGTTTTCATTATCTTTGGTGCCAATATGCTGAAATCAGATTCACTAATTATGAATTGACCATTTATTTCTTATTATTAACATATGGTCTTTCTTCTTTATCTTATATAATACTATAATACTGATCTCTGGCAAATTCCTTCCTTCCTTCCTTCCTTCCTTCCTTCCTTCCTTCCTTCCTTCCTTCTTTTTTGGTACTAGGGATTGAACCCAGAGGCATTATAATCTACCTCTGAGCTATACCCTCATCCATTAAAAAAAATATTATTTTTTTTTGTTTTGGAACAGCGTCTTGCTAGGTTGCTGAGAATCTCATGAAGTTGCTGAGACTGGGCTCAAATCTGCAATCCTCCTGTCTCAGCCTCCCAAATACTTGGATTACTGGTGTGTGCCACTGTACTTGGTTTTGGCAATTTTCATCAACAAAAGACTAGAAGTATCAGGTAGACATGGTACACACCCCTGGAGAAAATTCTCATCTTGGCATACTCTAGCATTCTGCATTGAGGCCACAGGTCCTACCTCTTCTGTTTTAGATCTACCGAGCATGGCATTATTTACCTATCAAAAATAACAAAAATGAACCGGGCATGGTGGCACACACCTGTAATCCCAGTACTTGGGAGGCTGAGACAGGAGGATCGCAGGTTCAAAGCCAGCCTCATCAACTTGGTGAGGCTCTAGCAACCTAGTGAGACCCTGTTTCAGATAAAAAATAAGATAGGACTGGGAGTGTAGCTTGGAGATAGAATGCCCCTGGTTCAATCCCCAGCAACACACACACACACACACACACACACACACACACACACACTCACGAACAAAAATGAACCAATAGGATTTATTCTGATTTTAGAAAGTCATCTAAAACACACTGTAGCAGGGAGACAAAACTATGACATTGTTTACTTCAAATACCTTAATCTTTAAGTGGCTCTGGACAAAAAGAAAGGCAGTAGCTTCAGCTAGCACACTTAGAGCTAATTCATTTACGTCTTCAGTGTTTAAGCAAATATACAATTTATAAATGATATTGATTCTCACCCTAGCTGTTAGTATCCACTCATGTAGTGCTTTACAATCATTCATGAAATACAAAATAAGGGCTCAATTGTGCACTTTATAAAATACAACACACATTCATACTTTGAGACCCAATACACTTTGGGTCTCAGAAACACTGTGGAATGAGAGGGAACAGTAGTGCCTGGAAAATTTCAATACTAATTGGGCCCTTTATTCAGAACCTAATACATCCAGCTTGCAAGAAAATTTATGGATTAAAAGTATAAAAAGCATTTCTTTTAAAGGGACTATCAGATTTCTGAATTTATATCAGCCCTCTAAAAGAGGTGCTTATATATTCTGTTACTATAATATTGTTTTCCTAGTCTCTACTAGGTCATTTGTCACTTATTGATTTGTAGATGTTATTTACATTTTGTGGATATTAATCATTTTATGGCATATAATACATATACAGATTTTATTCTACGCCACCTTTTTGGTGTTATTGTTTTTGTGGTACTGGGGATCCAAACTAGAGCCCATGTGTGCTAGGCAAGTAGGGAAGTGCTCTACCACTGATCTCTGTCCCTACCCCCTTTTTTAAAAAAAAAATTATTTTGAGACATGATCTTGCTAAGTTGCCCAGGCTGGCCTCAAACTTGTGCTCTTCCTGCTTCAGCCTCTCAAGTAGCTGGGATTACAGGTGTGTCCCACTGTACCAGGCTTCTTTGATTGTCTTTTAATCTTGTACTGGCCAATACTTTCTCCTGCATACATTTTGTTATGAAGATGTGATGCATTTTATGAAGTTAAATCTGTCACTTTCATCATTTTTAATGATTTGCTTCTGTCCTTGGTATTAATGTTATTTCCTTTGAGGTCTTTTGTTCTTAGTGTTCATTTACTTTCTCTTTAATGTTGATTATTTTCTTGAAACCATCTGTTGATATATAGTTGGGCATAAATGTAGATTAATCGGGACAGCAGACACGGCTTCCTCTACATTGGTGTCTGTTTTGTCAACATGTCTGTTTTTTTAGTTGGAGGGATGAGTGTAGTGTGAATATGTGTGTTCAGAACTCTCCAGTTGGCAGGCTTTATTTTAAACTGAGTGAAAAGCAAGCTCACTTTGCTTTTTTCTGATACCCAGTTATCAAGATAAACTACTCTGGGGCAGTATATTTAGAAGGTGAAGGACTAAAATATTAACACAGAGAGATGAGATTGTAGGTGATTTCAATTTCCTAATTTTCAATAAACATGTGTCTGATTTTTCTAGCATGAAATATTAATTCACCTTCCAACAAAGGACAGCCAAAGAATCTTGCTTCAACTCACACAGTCTTTGTACAAGGGACTTAGTAATTTCGTTTCTTGCCTGGATTCATCCTGTCTAGCACTTTGGAAAGATAATCTTTTAAGTAAAATTCAGAGATTACCTTTCAGAAATGAAACACCCTTAAAACCTATTTATAAGAAATATATTAAGAGCAATTTGTACTACTATGAATCCCAGTGGGAGGAGAAATAATAAATGTTGAAAACTGATGGATTTTTTTTTTTTGCAATACTGGGGGCTGAACCCAGGGGCATTCTACCTCCAAGCTACACCCGAGCCCTATTTTTTTATTCTTTATTTTGAAACAGGGTCTCACTAAGTTCCAGAGGGCCTCACTAAGTAGCTGAGGTTGGCCAGGAACCCAGATCCTATGGTCTCAGCCTCCCAAGTACTGGGATTACAAGCGTGCACCACCACGCCTGGCTGAAAACTGAGTTTTTTAAACTGACTAACCTAAAAAGCGAAATTTCATTGTGCTTTTCAGCCTAGTCTCAAGGAATACTGTTGTTTAACCACACAAGAGTTTTGAAAATGAAGAGATCCTGTGCTCACTGTGCCTCATTCCAACTGCATGAAGTCTATCTGACATTAAAGAATTGATACCGGTGAACAGACAGATTTAGGAAAGAATATATTGAGGTAGGAAATCCACATTACTTCTAACATGCAATCATATCATCTTTAGAAAATTAGAAGTACAAATTGTCTCAATACAGGCTGCTTCTTAAGAGATGGGTAGAGTATGAAAAGGGTAGTGGGGAAGGATGTCCAGTTAAGTACATGGCCAATCAAGTTTGCAAATAAAACAACATCTTTTTTTTTTTTTGGTGGTGGTACCAAGAATTGAACCCAGGGGCATTCTATTTCTGAGCTACATCCCCAGACCTATTTTATTATTTTTATTTGGAAACATGGTTTCACTAATTTGCTAAGGCTGTCCTCGAACCTTCAAGCCTCCTGTCTCAGCCTCCCAAGTACTGAGATTACAGGTGTGCGTGACCACACCTGGTTAACATCTTGTTTTTTTTTTTTTTTTTTTGCAGTACCGGGGATTGAACCCAGAGGTGTTCTACCTCCGTACTACACCCCCGGCCCTATTTTTTAATACTTTATTTTGAAACCGGGTCTCACGAAGTTGCAGAGGGCCTCACTAGGTAGAGAGAGAGAGAGAGAGAGAGCTGAGGCTGGCCGCGAACCCGGATCCTCCGGTCTCTGCTTCCCAAAGTACTGGGATTACAAGCGTGTGCCACCATGCCCGGCACATCTTGTTTTTTAATAGTGTCTTCAGGATCCCAAAGATTGACCTATAGGAGGCAGCTTAGCACAGTGGTTAAGGGCTTGACATTCAGGTTTGCAGGGGCCTCTGTTGACCCTAGCTTTGTGTGTGTGTGTGTGTGTGTGTGTGTGTGTGCGTGCGTGCGTGCGTGTGTGTGTGTGTTACTGGGGAACCCAGGAGCATTCTATCTCTGCTCTACACTTCCAGTCTGATTTTATTATTTATTTTGAGATAGGGTCTCACTAAGTTGCTGAGCTGGCCTCAAACCAGCAATCCTCCTGTCCAAATCTTCCAAGTGCAACTACCACCCAGAGCATCACACTCTCCTGGTTCTCCTCCTGCCTCACAGAAGAGCATTCTCTGCTTCCTACTCATCCCCATTGAAGAGCACAAGGTCTTGGTGATTGAGCTCTTCTCTGTAGACGTAGCCCTGGCAATCCCATTTAATCTCCTGGTTTAAAATCTTTGCTGTCTACCACCTGGTTCTGCTAGCCTATTTAATATCTTACAATGAATATATCCTAAAAAAGATTCTTATCCTCCCCCAAATAAAAAAAGACCAATCTGGACTGTCTCCAGTCATACATGCCCGTCTCTGTAAGGGGCAACTCCAACCTTTCAGGTACACAAATAAAAATCATAATGTCACCTTGCCTTGTTTTTTTCTCTGAAAACCATCAGTGACCATATCTTTCTTTTCTTTTTTTTTTTTTGCGGTACTGGGGATTGAACCCAGGGGCATTCTACCTCCGAGCTACACCCCCAGCCCTATTTTTTATTCTTCATTTTGAAACAGGGTCTCACTAAGTTGTGGAGGGCCTCACTAAGTAGCTGAGGCTGGCTGTGAACCTGCGATCCTCCTGTCTCAGCCTCCCAAGTTCTAGGATTACAAGCGTGCGCCACCATGCCCAGCTAATCAGTGACCCTATCTTCAACAGAGACACAGAGTTTGACTAGCTCTCACCCCCTCTGCTATAATTCATCAAAGCTTCATTCACTGTTACCGAGATAAAATTCCCATATAGCAGGTTCCCCTCTATGCTTTCCCTTCCTCTCAGTCTATTTGGTACACAGAAGTCAGAGGGAAATTAAAAAATAAAAAATTATTTTTTATGAGCCAGGAAGGGTGGTGCATGCCTGTAATTCCTGTACTTGGGAGACTGAGACAGGAAGATCACAGGTTCACGGCCAGCCTCAACAAGTAGTGAGACTCTCATCAACCTAATGAGACCCTGTTTCCAAATAAGAAATAAAATTGGGCTAGGATCGGGGTTACAAGCATGCGCCACCATGCCTGTCTAGAGGGACACTTTTAAAACATGTGAAACCATGTTACTCATGGTTCAGCACCCTCCAATAGTCTTGCTCCATCTTACTTAGTGTGAAAGCCTATTTCTTCACAGTGGCCTCTAAATGTCCTCCTCCTGTTACTTCCTCCAAGCAACTTCCTCCTCCTCTCTCCCCATTGCTTTCTGTCCATGGGGTCTTCTTGCTGTTTCTCAAACACACCTCATACATTGTGTCTGATCTTTGTGCAGAGGAGCAATAGAGCTCAAGCATAAATGGAAGTACTTGTTTTTAGAAGGGACTTTCTGAAATCCCAGGTCTTAGATCGGTGGCCCACATACTGCTGGCTAAGATGCACAAGGGCTGAAGGGGCACTGGCACCTTTGTGAACTCCCAAGTCACTGCATCTCTGGTGTCCATGGAGGCTTGAATTCTGGAGACATGGTCACAGAAGGCACTAATAATAGGATAAAATATTGCATAATTACCTTCAAGGGTGGTAAATACCCAGGAGTTAGAGTATGATAACTTGAGAGAACTTTATGCGAAAAAACATGAGCTGACCTAAGGAACTTTTTTCTTTATTTTTTTTATTTGACAAGCAGCAATATCATATTTGTCATTTTAATCTAGATACAATTATTAGGTTATCTGTCATATTACAATATTTAAGTTCTTATTTAATGTCCTTTCAGATACATTAAAAAAAAACACATCAACTGCAAATGTGAAGGGGAGAAAAAGCATGGTACCAAATTCCCACATTTCCACAAGACTTCACTCACTCTTTTGATAAAGTTTAAGAAATGTCACAATGACATGAGCTTGAACTATCTCTAGGCATCTTCTCTGACACTCATAATGTGGCACTGGTGATGTTGTAAACAACAGAAAAACAGGGTACCCTGTCAATGACCAGGGTATGGAGGCACAGGCCCGTTTCCCCCACAGGAACACACCGACTGCGGCGGGGACAGAGGCGTCACGCCATGTAGCTGTACTCATCTGCGGATGTCTGTCAGAACTTCAATGCGCTTCTTGATCATGCTGATGTGGGGGTTAAACTGCGCTCTCGACTGGCTAATGGCTTCCTGGATCAGTACCTTGTGCTGGAGTACCTTCCGGGCTTTTGTGATCCAAACTAATGTGGCCTGGAGGTACATCTTCCAGGCCTCTTCTAGGCGCTTCTAGTCTGCTCCATTTCCTGTGGTGTATCTTTCTGCATGGATATAGTAATTTAAATTTTTGTTCTTTTACTGCTGAAATTCATATTTAATGAAAATGAAGATTCTGCATCAATGCCTTCCTTTTCCGAGTTGTGGTTAATCATCTTCACGTCGAGCAGGGACTTGATGATCTTCGTCAGCTCCATCTTGTTCATCTGTGTGCTGTCCTGGAGCTGTTTATAGCTGACAGTCTCGCTGTTGTTAAAGGCCAGCAGAAAGGTCATCTGGTATGTAGTAACCATGGCAATGTATGGTTTGCCCAAATAATTCATTTTAACTTCACCTGTACAGAGATAATGTAACCATGTAAGCTTCCTTCCACTGAAATGCTGGCTATAAAATAATTCAAACATCTGTATACTGTTTTCTAGTTCCTGGGGAATTGCAAATGTGGACGAAGGAGCCTGAGTAAGAGGCCATGCGCCCGCCTATAGAACATATATTCGAAAACTAATTCCCAAATCTATTGCTGTGTCTTGGTTTTTGATAAAATTGTTGAACTTATTGTTGAGGTCGGCACTGACACTCATATCTGTATGCATCCGATGTAGCTTGCTGGTAAACTCATAACCGCAGGCTTGCTTTTGCTTATTGATCATGGCTTCTTCAGAGTCCATTGACATGGATAACCCATGAATTAAACGTTTTGCCAGCATTCTTGTGTAGAACTTTTGAAAAACGTCCTTATCATCCATATATTTGAACATGGTAATGAGGCTGGTGAGTTTGTCTTCTACTTCATTCTCGGTCATGCCCTTTGCGGACTTCTTTAGTAAGTTGTCACAGTACTTTGCAAGCAGCTTGGGGGCTTTGCAGACAGACTTGGGTTCTCTGTAATTCACAACTGACGTGAGGGCCTTATCCAGTGTACTCATAAAGTGCTGATCGCCATTCAAAACAGTGTTGATGAGCTGAACAAATATACCATGCACTTCCAAAACTGACTCCATAGTGTTGGCATGTTTTCCTGAGTGAGGTTGCTGGTTGCTCTAAGGCCCTTGTTGTGGATGTGGTTCTGCAGCTCCTGGATCATATGAGGTAAACCCGTGGACACCGCTCAGAGTAAGACGTCCATATTGGCCATGCCATTCTTCTTCTCTTGCCGGATGACGTTATGGCATTCTGCGTGTAAGAACTGTAAGTGGTCTGATACCATCCGTTGCTGACACTCATGAGTCACTTTTGTATCTGAATTTGGATTTAAGTATTTTGAACATCTAATTTCTTCATCTTTTAACCTACCTAGAACCTTTTCCATATACTGCGAACAATGGGATTCTTGTAATAAATTCAAAGCTTCTTGTTTGTAATACTCTCCTGTTTCAGTCATAAAGGGAGACTCAAAGATTTCCTCATAAAACTTTAAGGGAAATTTTTTCTTGAACTGTTCAACATGAACAAAGGAGTTAATAACCCCGTGGATTACTTTCTGGTTTGGGTCTTCACCACGAACATTCTTGATTTCACAAAGCAGCATTCGGATAAGGATGGCCTGGAGTGGCTCCACCATCAACTTCCGCCACATATCCAATGCCAGCTCGCCGGTCTCCATGAGCGCCTCATTGGTCTCCACGCCACCAAGGCCGTACTGCAGGTCGGCTTCCGTCAGCTTGTTCTTCTTGATGGGTGTTGAGGTACCTGTACAAGCAGTCCATGTAGTCGGCGCCCTTGTTGTACTCCTCCCAGTACCTATGATGCATAACAAACACTTGTTCTTCAGACTCCAGGACTCGCTTGTGCAAGTGCTGAACGTGGTTTTCCAAAAAAATCTTGTTTTCTGTATAAAGTCTTTCTCCACGCGGCTCAGGGTAGGCCACACATCAAGCATAGATGTCTGATAAGCGATCATTCCAGGTTGCTCTCTCGACGTATTCCAACATGATGACTGCTTTGATTGCAGTTAGGACTTTGTTCCATGTTTCATCAAAATCTACCATTCTTGGTTTCAAAGACATTGTGCAAGCTTAGTGTTGAAATCCACAGGAGCGGCCCGGCGGGGCTGGGAGCTGGGCAGCGAGGAGGTGGGCGGCGGTGCTGTCAGCTCTCTTCCCGTCACCACACTGCCATTACTGTGCACCGAGGCCGCCTCCCACACCCACCACCCGCGCTGCGCTCACCTGCCCCGGGGACATCCCGACTGCAGCCCGGTGCCCCAGGCCGGGTGTAAGGGACTCTTAGGAATTACAGGAAGCTGGGCATAGTGGTGCACTACTGTAATCCCAGTACTCGGGAGGCTGAGACATAGTTAGATATAAAATGGCCCCAAAGAGCTCACTTATTAATGTTTGGAACTGATGTAATTGAGTCATGAGGGTTGTAATCTCAGAAGTGGATAAATTCATTATAATGGATTTACCTGGGAGGTACCCGGTATGCCTGTAGGGTGTGGCTGGAGGATGCGGTCCCTGAGGATGTGGCCTTGGAGATTATATAAAGGGTTCCTCCTCTCCCTGCTCTCTCTGGCTTCCAGCCTCTGTGATGTGAGGGGCATAGCCCATGTGCTCTCTCTCTCTCTGCCTCCCGTGACCAGGCCCTGAGATCCATGGTCCTTGGCCTCACATGGACTGAGCCTGAAACTGCAAGAAAATAAATCTTCTTTCCTCTAGGTTATGTGATCAAATCTTTAGATTATGGCTGCAAGAATGCAGACGATACAGATAGGAAGACCACAGATTCAAGGCCAGCCTTAGCAGTCTAGCGAGACTCTCAGCAACCTAGTGAGATCCTGTTTCAAAACAAAAATAAAAACAGGGCTGGGGGTATAGCTTGGAGGTAGAATGCCTCTGGGTTCAATCCTCAGTAAGACACACACACACACACACACACACACACACACACACACAAATTACAGGAGACTCTAAGCAGTGACCATAGGACAGTCCTTTGCAGGTAGGTTTGCAAGTCAGTGACATACCTCAGTCATACCTTGCTGACTTGTGGAAATTCAGATTGCACTTGTTATCATTACTTGTTTATTTGCAGTACTAGGGATTGAACCCAGGGGTATTCTACCTCTGAGCTACACCCCCAGCCCTATCTATCTATCTAATTTATTTATATTGTGGCACCTGGGATGGAACCTAGGGGCATTCTATCTCTGAGCTCCACCCCCAGCCTGATTTTTTATTCTTTATTTTGAAACAGGGTCTCACTAAGTTGAGGAAGGCCTCACTAAATAGCTGAGGCTGGCGGTGAACCTGCGATCCTCCTGTCTCAGCCTCCCAAGTACTGGGATTACAAGTGTGCGCCACCACACTCGGCATCATTACATTTTAAATGCTGCTCCACAGGACTCTCAGCTATGTAAGCATCTCCTTCCTTCCTTCCTTCTTTCCTTCCTCTCTCTCCCTCTCTCTCTTTCTTTCCTCTCTCAAGGATTGAACCCAGGGGCATTCTACCTCGCAGCTAAACTTTTTTCCCCTTCCCACCTCCCTACCCCAAACCCCTTCTACTATTCTATTGATCTCTCTCCTCATTTGTCTGTGTCTCATTTCTATGCTATGATACATAGTGTTAATCTTTCTCAATGAAGTCAGATGTGGCAAAATAATTTGTCTCAAGACTGGGCTGTGGGCAGCACCAATTGAATGTGGCTGTCCCAAAGGATAAAATCTGTTTGTTACATAGCCTCCCTTCCTTCTGTTAGCAAGTCTGGGTCCTTAGCCTCTGAGATTTGGTTTGGGATCTGTTCTGAGTGAGCCCCACCCACTAGGGAGAGTTAGAGAGCTACAGACTGGCGGAATTTAGATTCAGACTCCTGATTTATTATAAATTATACCAACATATTATACCAGTATATTATAAATTAATTATACCAGTATATTATAAATTATACCAATTTATTTTCATACTTCACACGGGGTATGGGAGTCCTAACTCTGTGCAGCTGAGATTCAGCGGGGGAGCTTACCAGAATGCAATTTCTTCTCCAGGTTCTTGGGTTGTCACCGTTGGTGGGAACACGCCAGCAGTCGTGGAGCACCGTGACAGGGAGTCTGATAACTCACTTGACTTGGAGCTGGGGGCTCATTGGGCCTAATTCTCTTGGGCCTTATATACTATTGGAGTGGGGGTCTTATCTTAGTTAGGCATATGCTCCTTAAGCTGAGGCTGGGCATGCGCAGTTACATCTAGTGCTAGGGTTGCATCAGCCCAGGGGGAGAGGGCGTTAAACATATCACTCAAGCCAGACCTGGGAGTCTCCCGGGCTGTCATTTTGGGTGTTTCATTTTAAGTCACACACATTTGCCTCAAAATGGCAGCACTTATGTCAGGCAGTTCATAATTCAAAAAGCATGTCCAAAGGCACTCTCCACAGGATCTGTGTCAGTGTTATAGTTTAGGGTGTTCACCCCAGGGGTCCTTTTCCTCAGTCCATACAGAAATAATGAGCTGGGACAGGTCATTGCCAAGTTAAAGTAGGGTTTATTGCAAAGGGAGAGAGAAAGCATCACACTAAGGTGATGGGGTGCCCTGAAATGAGACACCGCCACCCGCCAGACTCCAGGTCTTATATTTAGTTTATGCTTCCTTATCTTTTCAAGGATGGCTGGTCTGGTCTTGAGGTAGGATAGGAGAAATAAAATATTAGGTAGGAAGGAAACACATTGGGAAGGAAAGGGAAAATATACTTTTAAAATCTAGAAACTGAGACCCCCGGTGTCCCCGCACGCGCCAACCCGGCAGTCCCTGCGCCACCTGGGAGGGCCCCGTGCGCCAGGTACCAGACCCCCGGAGTCCCCGCGCGCGCCAACCCAGCAGTCTCTGCGCCACCTGGAAGGGCCCCGTGCGCCAGGTACCAGACCCCCGGCATCCCTGCGCGCACCAACCCGGCAGTCCCTGTGCCACCTGGGAGGGCCCCGTGCGCCAGGTACCAGACCCCCGGCATCCCCGCGCGCGCCAACCCTGCAGTCCCTGCGCCACCTGGGAGGGCCCCGTGCGCCAGGTACCAGACCCCCGGCATCCCTGCGCACACCAACCCGGCAGTCCCTGCGCCACCTGGGAGGGCCCCGTGCACCAGGTACCAGACCCCCGGCGTCTCCGCGCGCGCCACCCCGGCAGTCCCTGCGCCACCTGGGCGGACCGTGCGCCAGGTACCAGACTCCCGGCGTCCCCGCGCGCCACTCCGGCAGCCTCTGCGCCACCTCGGCGGCCCCTGCGCCAGGTACCAGACCCCGGCGTCTCCGCCCGTCACCTTGACATCCTCTGCGCCTGCCCCGGGCCTCGGATCCCCCCACACTGTGTCACCTCGGCAGACTCTGCACCCGCCCCAGGCCTCCGTGCCACCCCAGCAGCCTCTGCACCACCTCAGCAGCCTCAGCATCACTCGGCGGCCTCTGCCACAGGCCTCGGCATAACCCTGACAGCCTCTGTGCCACCTCGGCGGCCCCTGCGCCAGGAGCCTCTGTGCTACGCTTCAGAGCCTGGATACCCTCCGGCGCCGCCACCCAAGACCCGTGCCACTCTCTGGGTTGTCACTGAGTCAGGACACACCCCGGCACTGACACCTGAGATCTAGGAGCACACGCTCCCCCTGGGACCCACGCACGATCCTCTGTGCCACGCCACAGAACCTGTGCACCCTTAGGCACCCCTACTCGATACCTGGAGCCCGCACCCCCCACGGGCCCGTTGAAATCCTCAGCACAGCGCATCAGAGCCCGGGCACCCTCTGGCGACATTGCCTGAGTCCCGGAACACGTGTGCATCCCTAGGTGCCCAGGCGACCCCCAGCATCTGTGCCTCGGAAACAGGGCACCTTCCGGCACCATCACCCGTGCATCAGTACCTGCACCCAACACCGCGCCTTGAAGTGCTCCTCACGTGACAACACCTGAGCTCAGGACCCTGCGTACCCCTCCACACACAGTACCACGCCCCAGCCAACCGGACGAGAGGGATCCACAGCCTGCAGCATACTGACCCAATTGGGACTACAGGAGCCATCAAGAGGTCTCATACAGAGAAAGGAAAATGATGCGGAGGCAACAGAAACACAAAATGGAAAACACCAAAAATGCAAGAATGAAGAATAGTGAGGAAACAGGAAACATCCACAATGCATCAACAAGTGAGATCACTGACTCTTACCTGCAGGAAATGCAAGATGGAGAATTCTGAATTTTGATCTTCAGAATGATGAAAGGCCTTAAAGCAAGTGTAGAGGAGATGGAGGAGGAAGTTGAGGCTCTAAGGAAGAATCAGAAAGAAACTCTGAACGAAATGAAGGAATCAATAAACGAATTAAAGACTGCAATAGAAACCAATGCTAGTAGGCTTGACCACATGGAAAATAGGGTATCACTCCTGGAAGACAGCTCATTCAAAACTGAGAACACAGTCAATGATATACAGAAGATATTACCACAACACACCCTGGCCATTCAAGAAATACAAGACAATGCAAGTCATCCTAATCTAAGGATAAAAGGCCTTGAAGAAGGTTTAGAAGCACAGACCAAGGGTATAAGAAACCTCTTCAAATAAATAATTTCAGAGAATTTTCCAAACATAGAGAAAGATGTGGACATACACATACAGGAGACATATAGAATGCCGTTAAGACAGGACCAAAGAAGGACCTCCCTTCGCCACGTAATAATTAAAATGACTAACATAGATGCCAAAGAAAGAATCCTAAAAGCAGTAAGAACAAAAGAACGGGTGACATACAGGGGCAAAACAATAAAAATCACCCCAGACTTCTCAACTCAAGTCAGGAATACCAGGAGGGATTGGTACGAAGTACTCCGGACCCTGGAAGAAAACAATTTCCAACCAAGACTGAAATATCCAGCAAAGCTATCATTTGAAATTGATGGAGAAATGAAAATGTTCCATGATAAACAAACATTTAAAGAATTCTTGAGGACCAAGCCAACACTAGAGAAAATCCTGAAAGAAATAAACCACAAAGAAGGAAA
>PVJS01016858.1:0-36931 GCA_004027185.1 Glis glis
AGAGAGAGAGAGAGAGAGAGAGAGAGAGAGAGACAGGGAGAGAGAGAACAAGAGAGCTGAGGCTGGCCGCGAACCCGGATCCTCCGGTCCCCGCCTCCCAAAGTACTGGGATTACAAGCGTGCGCCACCACGCCCGGCATAAGGCCCAATTTTTGACTTGCACAAAGCCTCAAAACATGTGTATTTGGTTTGAAGCCTGTATAGACCAAAGATTATTACAAATAAAATAATCCAAGGAGTCATAATTTGACATAGGAGGGATGAGAATTATAATAAGATGTCAGATACATAATACAATAACACTTGAAGTTTTTCTTTACCACCATATTCATGG
Source organism: Glis glis (assembly GCA_004027185.1). Lineage (NCBI taxonomy): Eukaryota > Metazoa > Chordata > Mammalia > Rodentia > Gliridae > Glis > Glis glis. The sequence goes on from PVJS01016858.1 coordinate 335, forward strand.
CCAACAGCGTTAAGTAATGAAAATTATTATGTTCCTAAATTATATTAGTTTGTAGAATTAGTTTTCGTGGTGGTAGGAGGGATTTGATTAGCAACACTCCAAAGTACCATTTCTTAGTGAGTCACGATGGTAGAAGCCATGTCAGGAGCAGATGCTGTTCCACCTCAAATTCCATCAGTTGCCAACATATGTCAGAGTTACAGAGGAGTTAATTAAAAAGGTTTCCTCATGAAATTCATTCAGATCTGAATGTCTCAGTTAAAGCTGCTAATTAAAATCCGATTCCATATTAATATAAAATGGCTGGTCACATCGATACCTTTGTTCAAAATGTCATATTTCTATCAAACATGTATGCAGATACCATATTAGTATCAAAATAACATTTTAAGAAAAGATTGTGTCTGTGTCATACTTTGAGAAAAAGAGTTTACAGGGCTGATTGTATGAGACTTTAAAAAATTAAAAGAATGTACCTAAAATATGGTAACATAAACTAATGAAAGTACCAAAATAATTTATCACAGAAAAACACTTGTTCATTTCCTAAGTCAAAGGTGGGACTTTAGGCTGAGATCATTTCTATCCAAATAATTAGCTTCAATTCATTCAACTTACTATCATCACCCACCCATACTTTACCAAGGAAAACTAGAATTTACTTAGTCTTCCATCCTCCACAGAATGAACTGCTCCACAGAATTTGTGCAGGGAATGAAATATGAAGTCACTCTTCATTGCAACACTAAGTGTGTAAAAGCAAAATAATTGCACTGTGACATCACCGCTTTGAAGAAAGAATCCAAGCCAGGCGTGGTGGCGCACGCTTGCAATCCCAGCACTAGGGAGGCTGAGACAGGAGGATCGCAGATTCGCGGCCAGCCTCAGCTACTTAGTGAGGCCCTCTGCAACTTAGTGAGACCCTGTTTCAAAATGAAGTATAAAAAATAGGGCGGGCTGGGGAAGTAGTTCGGAGGTAGAATGCCCTGGATTCAATCCCCAGTATTGAAAAAAAAAAAAAATCCAAGGGAAAGGAATGGTTGCTTTGGATGAAAAATTTTTATATTTGGTGTCACTTGGGTTTCTTGTTGAACCTCTTTGGATATAAGCACTAGGGTGACAAGCAAGTTAACATTTGCAACTTTTGTATAGGGTATGTCTGCCAGAGCTCACTGGTGAAACTCTGAGGCGCATGTGCATGGGGGCTAGCCCGTGAGCTACCTGGGAAGCCTGCCTGTGAATCACAGCCCCACCACTTAGCAGACGTGAGACTGTGTGCAAGTCATGCTAGTCTGTACGTCATTGCTGGAGTAGCGACAGCGATGCCTACACTAACGAGCTGTAGTGCTGGCTCATAGAAGGTGTTCTGAATGGCATCTAATTCTAGCATATAGCAGGTTACTTCATAAAAACGGAACCCCGGAGACCCGTATACAATTCTTACTACATTTCCACAAACACAATGCTACTGTCTGTAGGGATTTTACTTGAGAAGAAAAATAGATGAAGGGACATAAGTGCTTTCTCTGTTTTCAAGGGTTGTAATTTGGTTTTATAGTTCAATTCTGTATGGGATATTATATTTGAGCATGCCTACTTCTTGGTAGTATTAACATCCCAGAATGACAGATTTACATAATTTTTCATATATTAGATAAACGACATCCATTTCCTCCTCTTCTATTTTAATACTGATGTGGAACTGAGAAAAGAGTAAAATGTATATTTGGGGACCAAATATACATTTCAGCCAAGTGAGCGAAGGGGCAGGTAGGCTGCCCAGCCTTCGCTCTGCCCTTGCTTGAATGTCTTTGCTTTGTCCTTCAAAGAACACCACCTCGGTTACCTCCTCCTTCACAAAGACAGTGTCATTGTCATTAAAACGCCACAGCTGAACGCTAGGGGAAAATAAATTTCATTGCATTCTTTCTTCGTACACAATCACCAAACCGGAAGAAATAGAAACAATTTCCAAAGACCTGAGCTCTTCCCTGGACCTGCATGCAGTGACTATTTGATTATTAAATTTACTTTAACCAAGCTGAGTGTGTATTATTAAAGGATGGAGAAGTAGCCAGGTGTGGTGGCACAAGCCTGTAATCCTACTACTTAGGAGGTTAAGACAGGGGGATCCATTGCAGGTTCACAGCCAGCCTCAGCAACTTAAGGAGGCCCTCTGCAATTTAGTGAGACCTTATTTCAAAATAAAATAGGGGTGTGATGCAGCTCACAGGTAGAATGTATCAAGTTCAATTCCCAGTACCTCAATAAATGAATGAATAAATGAATGGATAACTGAATGAATAACTGAATGAATGAATATATATATAAATTAGTAAATGGAAAAGAAGGCTGAGACTTAAGTCCCAAACCTAAGGGTTAACAAGATAAAATCATGTATATAAATTTTAAGCTAGCAGTGCATGCTGACAAACACTTGCAATTCCCATATTTGGGAGGCTGAGACAGTAGGGGCACGGGTTCAGAACCAGCCTCAGCAAATTAGCAATGCCTTCAACAGCTTAGGGAGGCCTTGTTTCAAAATAAAAAATAAAATACAGCTGGGGGTGCAGCCCAGTGGTAGAATGCCCCTGGGTTGAAGTCCCAGTACCAAAAACTAAAAAGTAAAAATCACAACCTAATATAAAATCACAGCCTCCGGGTCCGATTGCATAGCCTATGCCCTGCAGACAAGCAACAGGAAGAAGAGGGAATTAGATACTGACATCTGACCCTCTTCACATGGGATAAGCTGTGTGTCCAGGTCTACAGAGATGTCTTCTGCAAAGAAGAAGAAACTCCACAAGTCAGCTGGCTTCTTTAAGAAAAGGACAAAGACTAAGAAAAGGATTCTTTTCACTAGCAAGATAAATGCACTCTTCAGAAAGGAAGTTATAAAGATTTCTCGTAGATGGGATGTTTTCCACAGACAGAAATTACAAAAAAAAGTTTTCTCAGACTAAGTTGGAGGGATATGGCTATGGTTGGGTAAAAATAAAAAGCGCACTGCGATGCAATCATGAAATGGAACTAATTGTGTCTCATCACGGGGATTGTTCTCTTTTTGCATCTGAGTAGTAGAGACAGAGGTTGTTACCTGGGCTTTTTCTATCCTGTACAAAAGAAGGCAAGTTCTTGAGATTTTTAACCACTCCTTTGTGATGTGAAGTGACGGAATTCTTCTGCCCTTCAAATTGAGAGACGCTGATTTCTATGACACCGACAGCAAGTCCACACACTCACCGTGAGACATGGCCACATCTCTTTCGATGTGCTAGTGCTATTGTTCTACTCCTTCAGAAGCCACAAGTTCTACAACAGTAAATCCAGGCCTCTGTTCCCAGAACACACCACACTCCAAATATTCCAGAAACTCTAGTACTTAGGCATCTGATTTTCCCACCAAAGCAGGGAGCAATATAGAAGACAGAAAGCACTAGACAGAAAGCACTTCAGGCCGGGCGTGGTGGCTCACGCTTGTAATCCCAGTACTTGGGAGGCTGAGACCAGAGGATCCGGGTTAGCAGCCAACTTCAGCTACTTAGTGAGGCCCTTCGCAACTTCGTGAGACCCGGTTTCAAAATAAAGTATAAAAAATAGGGCTGGGAGTGTAGCTCAGAGGTAGAACGCCCCTGGGTTCAATCTCCAGTACTGCAAAAAAAAAAAAAAAAGAAAGCACTTCGGTTGATTTCTGCAGCCTGCCTGTATTTCTCTCTACATATATGTATACCTTGACCTACCTCTAGATATAGCTCTTGCTATATGGGTAAAGATACATATAAATGCCTCTGTATACAACGCATGTTTGTGGATTTTGCAGTCTTTCTCCTTGGTAAAGCTGCTTCAAACATTGAGCAACAATTTATTTGAAATTGCAGTAAATAATTCTGCAGATTCTTTGTTTATTATGAGTTAAAACTAACTTGGGTGTTGTTGCTTTACCCTTGGGAATTCTGTTGAATCTTTTTATTTTTTTTCTCATCTCTTAAAATCTTTCCTGGAGGCTGGCTTCATTGTTTGGGAAATTCTGCAATGGCCTTAAGCCAAAAACATTAAGGATCTTAGTTGGAATAAGCTGAATTACTTAGTCAATATCAGGAACTTAGCTGATTATTACCTTCAAAGTAAAGTGGCAATTTAGGCGGGTTTTTTATCATAACTTCAGATGAAAGAGAAAATGGAATACAAAATTGAAAGAAAAGGAACAAATGTTACTTAGAGAACCTATTATTGACTAGTTCCTGAGTCCTAACTAGGACTAAGAAAAAGTAGAATGAAGTGCCCCACGATTGGCCTAGGAGTGAAGCTTTTGAGTTATCCATCTGTTCCAATCCATAATTATGATTGGATTAGTTCAAAATTTAGGAAAGACCAATTCGAGTTCAGCCACATTGACCAGATCTGGGAATGATCATCTGCATTAAAAAAAAATTAAACCAAATTTATTACAAAGGTTTGGGAAATACATGTTAAAAACCTAATTACCAGAAAAATCAGCCATAAATTGCCAATGAGTAAATGAGGTAACTTTTTGTCTCCCAAACAACTACATTATTTGCTTAGTTTAGTTGTTGAGTCTTTGAATACCTTTTGGGTGCCAAATAAATAGTATTTCAGCAGATGTTAAGGTGAAACATTTTCAGCAGATGTTAAGGTGAAACATTATATACAGCTTTTCTTCTTAATGAAATCATCCATTAGTTTCCAAAATTCCTGTGAATTTCAAAGAGTCTATTTGGTCCGACATGTGCCAAGTTCCATGAAGGGCTGTATAAGCCACTATGGCAGGCAGAAGTTTTGAGTTGACTCAAACATTCAAAGTAAGATTGCAAATGGAACTCTTTTGAAAGACACAGAACTGCAGACAGTAGAGGTATTTACTCAAGAGTAAAAGCACAGAGAAGCCATCTGAGGTGCAGTACTTATACTAGCCATGGGAAATGAACCAATCAGGGAAAATAACACTTAGCAGGATAGAAACCTGCAATTTAAGGTACCACCCAGCCCTTGGCTTAACTATGTTGTCCCATTTTTCAAATAGCCACTGTCACTAGCAATGGAGATGTATCTATATAGAGCCTGCATTTCCTGGCAAGGGAGACTCTTTGAATCAAGTGGGTACCATTTGCCAGGACCTGTAGTGGGAGGGCAGGAAGGAACCGGGGGACCAGAGACAAACCTGAGTGCGGTTCTTGTAGCTCTCAGGACCCAACCTTCCCTCACCCCCTTTGCAAAACTCCATCCTTCAATTTTTATTTTTCTTCCTTTTACCCCTGAATTTTTCATTTGCTAGCTTTTCAATCATGGACAACTTTGAAACATGTTGTGTGTGTGTGTGTGTGTGTGTGTGTGTGTGTGTGTGTACCATCAAAACATTTTCCTGTGCATGAAGCACTCATTTACATATCTAATTTCTTTTTTTTTGCGGTACTGGGGATTGAGCCCAGGGGCATTCTACCTCTGAGCTACGCCCCCAGCCCTATTTTTTATTCTTTCTTTTGAAACAGGGTCTCACTAAGTTTGTGGAGGGCCTCACTAAGTAGCTGAGGCTGGCCACAAACCCAGATCCTCCTGTCTCAGCCTCCCAAGTACTGGGATTACAAGCGTGCACCACCACGCCTGGCTTACATATTTAAATATGAATTTTTAAAAGAATGTACATCTTGCATGCACATATAATATTCAATTGCTTATATATCATTATCTTTATTTTCACTGCTTTTTGGTTTTAGGATATAAAGTCAGCTGTTGTTATTATTATAATGATAATAATTATTATTATTATTATCATTTTTTGTTGATACTGGTGATTGAATCCAGGGACACTCTACATCCAAGCTACACCCCCAGCCCTATTTTATTTTTTTATTTTGAAACAGGGTCTCTCTAAGTTGCTGAGGGCCTCACTAAGTTGTTGAGGCTGGCCTCAAACCTGGCTCAGCCTCCCAAGTACTGGGATTACAGGCGTGTGCCAGTACTCTAGGCTAAAGTCAGCTTTTGACAGTGTTTTCTCTCCATTGTCAGGCATTGACAGACGAGGGAGGGAAACCCACATCACAGCCTAGTGCTGCCTTCACTGTCATTCTTGACACCGTGCAGATTACTAGGAAGCGAGGGGAGGAATCCTCAGAGAGCCATGGCAGCGCAGTAAATGTCACACGCGTCCTCACTGTGGTCAGTCCTGGGAACCGACAGCCAGTTTATTTGGGTGGGGATTAAGGAGGAGGAAGGTGGGATGAAACTCAGAGATTAAATGTAGTAGGGAGGAACTCTCGCAAAACAGATGACTGTTTATAAGTGCGATAAATCTCTGAAGTTTAAGAACAGCAATTGCAATGCTACTCTGTGGGTCTGGGGATGTTGTCAGTTTTAAGAGTGCTTGCCTAGTGTGTGGCAGGCCCTGGGCTGCGTCGCTGGCACAAGGGATGGGGCTGTGGTTCTGTTTATGACAGAAGTCAAGGAAATCCAGATGCGCACCTCTCACCACTACTTTTCAACATCGGAAGGAAGTCATGAATCCCATATCAGCTTGTGGCACATTGTGTCACATCTTCACAGAGTTTCCATCTCAAGATCAGAAAGCTCTTTGAGCCATGACTCTTTGGTGCAGGTAAATGGTATTTTATGTTCTGCTTCCAATTATGAAACTTAGGAAGTTTCTCATGATAAGTTGGACCTCGAATATTACCAAACCATTTACCCTTTTGTGCAAGTTGACTTATTACCACTGAATGATATTAAGTTCATCAAACATTTCTCAAAATTATCTCATCCTCTCTAGAAGATAACTCAAAATTTGGTCATCTTGTTGTTCCTGCTGTAAACCAACCTTCTTTTCTCTCCTGGCTTATCTAATTGATTATGTTTTATTTTTTGGTTCTAAGAGTTTTTTCAATAAAGGTATCATCAGAGTGGTCACTATAGTAATTGCCATTGTATACAAACAGGAGTTAATGTGAGTATATATTAAGATACAGTAAGAGAACAGACCTTGAGTAGAAACATTTAAAACTCAGATGTAAAAAAATGTACTTAGAAAATGGGAACTACACATGGATATAAAACCCTATAATTTAAAAATTCACACATCATTTTATGTAACCCCTGTATTCAAATTTTTATTGTTTTGTTTTATTTCAGTCATTGCTCCTCAGAAATGTTAAAGGGAACATTATAAGTAAATTCTATTTGATCAGAAGACATGGGTGGGTTCCACACAAAACACCTAGATTTCAATGGTGCTCTTCCACTATCATTATTGATGCTTCTAACAAGACGCCAGATGTATGGCAGAGGGAAAGTGAATATGATCCAGGAGGCATCAAGCAGAACATGGAAGGGTCATATTTATGTTGCAAATTATTTTTTGTTCTTATTTTTTACCCTGTGAAAATATTATTCTGGTCCAATGTTCCATAAACAATGTTCCATAAATAGGAATCGAACAAGAAAAGGCTCACCAAGTGCTGTGTGCATGTATGCCACTATCACTATGAACTACATTATGAAGAGAGACTATAATGCACCAATAAAAGTATTAAAAGCAGGGGGAGTAGCTTTCTCCCTGAAGCATGAAAAACATCCAATCTCCAACAGATCATGGACGAATCACACTTATCAGAAAGAACTTGGAGAGTAGCAGTTAAACATTACTTGGCATTGACAATGAAGGAAACAAGTAATGCCAAAATTCCCTTCATAATCTACACAGGGATTTAAAAAATGAATGTGATCAATCTACTGTAGGCCAACTAGACATTATCTTCTACTCTGATGGAAATGTGCTCTTGCCGAGTACTCAAATTGCTGCACCTTAACAAATCCAATATCTACCAGGAGGAGACTGGGCTTTCTGAATTAGTGATGTCAGAACTTTGGAAATGTATCTTTTTTTACTTTTAAATTGGGTGCAATTTTATTTCTTATTAGTGCATTATAATTACACATGATTGTGAGGTTCAGAGTGATAGAAACACGTTGTGTGTATCCCTCCAGGTCCCTCATCACTCCTCCCCACCACAGATATTTCTCAAAAGAAGAAATACAAATGGCCAGTAAATATATTTTAAAAATGTTCAACATCATTAGCAATTAGGGAGATGCAAATCAAAACAATACTGAAATTCCAGCTAACTCCACTTAGAATTGCAATCATCAAGAATTCAAACAGTAATAAATACTGGCAAGGAGGTGGGGAAATAGGAACCCTTGTGCACTGTTAGTGAGATTGCAAATTACTACAGCCACACGGGAGATCAGTATGGAGGCCCCTAGGAATGGAGCCACCATATTACCCAGTCATACCTCTTGGGGATCTCCCAAAGGAATTGAGGTCAGATTAACATAGTCATACATGCATTTCCACGTTTATAGCAGCAAAATTCATGATAGCTAAACTATGAAACAAGCCTGTGTCCACCAACAGATGAATGGATTATGAAATTATGGTGTATATACACAAAATGCAATTTTACTTAGTAATAAAAAAGAACACAATCACGTAATTTACAGGAAAATGGATGGAACTCGAGAATATTTTGCTAAGTGAGATCTGCCAGTCCCAGAAAGTGAAGGCCCATATGTTTTCACTCATATGTGGAAACTAGAGAGAAACTGGGAAACAAAGAGGATTTCAGATCAATGAAAGGAGACACTAGTGGAATGGGGGAGGGGAGTTCAGGGAGGGAGGCGAAGAAGAGTAAAGGGAAATTTGATGTTGGAAAAAATTCAAATAATCCTTTGTTCAGACATGAAGTTACCTGCATCAATGGAACTATATTTTACATTACTAGAATCTGCGAGAGCTTTGGATCTGTTAAGTCAACAGTTAAAATAAAACTCATCCTTCACCTGGATAGTGCAGGTGGCCACAATGCTGATGACAGTCTTTTGATGGGGATAACTGAAGTAAGGAGGATTAATTAAAGCTGTGACAATCATCTGACAATATTGGTTAGGAAATTAAACATCATTGAGGCAAAACCTTCTAGCGCAATTGACCACATAGTAGGGAAGTAAATTTAACATGAACTACTGCACCCAACCCACAACTCAACCCAGCTAAAACGATGCCAACAATGCAGATGATGAAAGTAGTCAAGGCTAATCTTTCTTTAGTGCAAAGTAACAAAAGTAACAAGCAGCCCTATTTTGAAGTATTGCATTAAAACTCTGGCAAGCCACAGAGTAGGTTAAGGGAAAAAAGTGAAATTTGCTGAGTAAAAAGTTGAGATGACTCAAGTTTTTGGCAGAGTTGGCTCCAGGAATAAATGAAAGGTGTGTATTTTTTTCCTCATTATCCTCTACTTGGTCACAGTGACAGATATGTACATTCTATATGGTGATAAGATGAGCACCAATGATTATTAGGTTTTTATCATTCTCAAATTTCAGAGAAAGAGAAGAAATTTGGTTTCTCAGAATCTCTATCCTATTCCATGGAGAATTCTGATTGGTCCTTCCTGGAATGATGCCCCTCTAGAAACCAATCACTGTGGTCAAGGAGATGAAGTCCTGGTTTGGCCAGGTACAAGTCACAGCCTTATTCTTGGGGACAGGGACAAGCAGTCCCAATAGAGGCAAAGAAAATGAAAGATCTGCACAGGACTTCAGCAGAGAAGCACCTTGTCAGGATATGCATAATATGCACTTAAGCAATCATAATACTGAATTTCCTATTAGGGAAAAGGAGGAGAGAGAGTGGATGGGAGGAGGCTGAAAGAAGAAATAACACAGGAGGTCAGACAAAAACAATGTCACAGACCGGCATAGTGGGTGCAGCAGAGGACAGCATGGACAGATATAAGAAACATCATGACAAAATATGGCAGGCCTGTTCATAATCAGCTATGAGGGGCAAGGAAAGAGAGGCTGCAAGAAAGACTTCCATGGTAGCCAGGCGGGGTGGTGCACACCTGTAATCACAGTACTTGGGAGGCTGAGATAGGAGGATCACAGGTTTCAGCTCAACCTCAGCAACTTAGTAAGACTCTATTTCAAAACAAAAAAATAAAAAGGGCTGGGGGTGTATCACAGAGGTAGAATGTCCCAGGGTTCAATTCAATCCCCAGTACCACAAACAAACAAACTAACTAACGAACTAACTAACTAACTAAGAAAGAAACAAGAATGACCTCCATGGTTTTAGTTTTCACCACTGGATGGACAGAGACACTTCACCAGCAATGGGCAAGTGGGAGGAGGATCAGGTTTTGGAAAGAAAACTGTACATTCAGTTCTGGCCATGTTCAGTTTTAGGTGCCTGGGAAATAGGAAAGTAGAGATTTTGAGGCAGCAGAGGGAAGGCTTAGCTTTTAATAGATCTTTAGAAATATCAGTGTTGGCCATGAATGAGCTCACCGAGGAAAGATAGAATGAGATGCAAAGAAAGCCCCCAGGTGAGCCCTGAGAATTCTGCTCCACGTTTAAAAATTGGGTAGAGAAAAATAAACTGGCTAAGGAAACAGCAGGAACAGCCACAGTGCTAAGAGGAATACGGGAGGAGAATAATATTTCGCACAAAAGAAATGAAGTATTTTGAGAAGAATAGAGTGTCCGACAGTATAGAATAGAGCACAGAGATAAATTAAGTAAGAACTGAACCCTGTTCATATTGACACTCCAGAATTACTCAAATGAACTGGTCTAAGAGATGAAGAATAAAGTCTTCCGAAGGTAATAAAAGCTTTCTTTTTTCAAATTTAAGTCAAAAGCTTGTGTCTTTGCTGACACGGGTCCTGACTTTCCAGGTTGCCTTCCTCTTTCTTAATGTGTCTTCTTAAACACATTTGATCTTGCTACTTGTTCCCCGTGGCTTCTATCTTGCAGCTGCTCTAGGACTCTCTCTAAGCAATCCTGGCCCTTGAGGAAACAAAACAAGTCTTTTTCTACTCCCAACAGGGGAAGTTAATGAAGGGACACTAAATGTGATAGAAAGCATAAATACTAATTTTTTGGTATAAACTAACAATTTTTATAACTATACAGTCATCTTAATTATAGAGTCATTTATCACAATGTAATTACCACCGGCCATGCCATGTCGTATGAGCTATAGTTGTGTGCATAATTCTTTAAAACAGATTGGTCTGCACCTGTCAGCAAGGCTCAGCTTGCCAGCTACCTGTGAGTTTACTAATTACCTGTTAGAAATCTACTGACCTATCAGGAAAGGGTTAATTTTTCTCAGCAGCATTCCCCTGGTCACCCTTTGAAGTAATTATCACAATATAGTAAGAATCAGACAAGCTGTCTACACCTGAGATGACTGGAACAGCATGCTATCCTTCTGTGCAGGTAAGTGCCGGCTTGTTCTCCCCCAGGTACCTGGGAACAGCAACTGGCCACCGAGTCACAGCACAGTCACGGGCCATCGGAATTCACTCCAGTTTCTAACAAGAAGATGTGTGGAGACCGCACTCTGTTTATTTATTTATTTACTGACTTATTTATTTTGCGATGCTGGGGATTGAACTCACCGTCATTCAACCTCCTTTGCTACATCCTCCAGCCCTTGTTATTTTATTTTGTATCTGGAAACAGAGTCTCACTAAGTTGTTGAGGGCCTCGCTAAATTGCTGAGGCTGGCTTCGAACCTGTGATCCTCCTGTCTCAGCCTTCCAAGTACTGAGATTACAGGCATGCGCCACTATGCCTGGCCCAACAGCACTTGTTTTAAACATAAGGCAGTTTCATGACCACTTATAAGACCCTTGGATCTTCATATTAAAGTTATTCTCTGTACCTGAAGCCCTGAGCTCCTCTATGGGGCTGAGGACAATATTTATTAGGATCAACAGATGGAAGCAAGGTGACAGAGCCAGGCTCCAGTGTTGAGCACTGCCCTCGTAGATTAACATATACTATTTATTCCATAGGTGACCAAACACAATCTACTCAGAACCAATTTGTATGTTGTATCAACACCATCTGGATAGACTCATAAAAAAATGTGAGAATGGGTTCAAAATAAAAGGATCCCATCCGATCCATACTGGATTAATATCTCTTTATACAAATTCAGAGAAAAAAATGAAAATCCTTTAAGTTCTTTCTTAATAATCCTTTGGCTATATCCATAAACATGTAACATATCTGCAGCTATGTAAATCCTAATACATTTCACGATACAGGGAAGATAAACAGTAGAAGAAAATGTAGTTACCGTACTCAGTAGTGGTGTGTTAGCTCTTCAGCACTACAACAAATACCTGAGACAATCGACTTACAAACAGAAAAGGTTTATCTTGGCTCAGAGTGTTGGAAGCTGCAGCGCATGATTGATTGGCCTTGTTGCCTTTGGGCCTGTGGCCAGGAAGCTCATCCCTTGAGGAAGCATGCGGCAGCTGACAAACAGGCTCAACTCATGACCAGGACACAAAAGTGGGGGAAAGCAAGGGGCTGGAGTCTCACTACCTCCTTCAGGGGCATGCCTCCAATGACCTGAAGGCCTCTCACTAGGGCCCACCTCTTAAACAGCACCATAGGCTTGGACCAAGCCTTTAATACATGGGCCTTATGGGGACATCCAAGATCTAAACTAGCAGTCAGCACTGAAATTACTGAACACCCAAAATACACCAGGACTCAAATACGTGCAGGTGATACAAAGGGTTCTTGTTCTTGGATAGAAATAAAGCGAATCACCAAAGCAAGAGGCATCATCAAGAGGCAGGTATTCTGTTGTAACAATAAGATTAAACACGAAAACAAACAAAACCCCATCATGTAAACATCACAAAAATACGCAACTGAATGAGGAGGAAAGGAAAGGGAGAAGAAATTGGAAACTACAAACTAAATGTGTGGAAAGCATAATAATTAAATAAGGATAATTATTTAATCTCTTGGAACAAAAAATATAGCCCCATAACACAATATAAATCACATTTTCCACATCAACACTTTGCCAATCAATTGTGCATTGATTTGTAATGTCTCTTGTATTTGTATTTGCTGGTAGATCAGTTTGCACTGTTAATTTATCATGGTTTATCACTCTTCCTAGTTTCTAACATATCTTAACCTTCACTTAGAAATCCACAGACACATAATTGAGACGACACAAGAAAAGCACTTAAATATTCTTTTTTTTTTTTTTTGCGGTACCAGGGATTGAACACAGGGGTGTTCTACCTCCGGGCTGCGCCCCTTGCCCTACTTTTTTATACTTTATTTCAAAACCGAGTCTCACGAAGTTGCGGAGGGCCTCACTAAGGAGAGGGGGAGATATATATATATATATATATATATATATAGAGAGAGAGAGAGAGAGAGAGATGAGGCTGGCCGCGAACCCGGATCCTCCGGTCTCCACCTCCCAAAGTACTGGGATTACAAGCGTGCGCCACCACGCCCGGCTTTAAATATTCTTTTAAAAGTGGCACATTAAATAGAATATTGTTTTCATGTAAGAATGTAACCTCCGATGAAATGATAAAAAATTCTCTTAAAGAATATTAAATATTCTAACCATTACACATATTATTTGTTCACATAGTAGTAGAAAATAAACAGGTTTTATTTGCTCCTAACATTTTTCTGTCTTAAACTGCATATTTAAGTCTCAATTCATAATTCATGCTAAAATCAACAATAGAATCCATTATAAAGATAATGATTTCTTTCTCTAAACCCAAATGTATAATATTTTATGATTCATAGCACAACCTAAGTTAACAATCATGTAACGGTTGCTTTTAAAAATACAGGGTTCTTGCCAGTAATTAGTATTCCTTATTTCTTTTCTACAAGATTGCTCTTTATAAAGTGCTCAGAGAGAGAACGAATGCATATCTTCTTAAGCTTTTAATTGAAGGTAGATATGCACTGGGAAGTGAGTTTCTAATCTTTCTCCTTCAAAAAGCCACTTGGACTCACATAGAGTAAACTGAAATTCTCTGTGAAAACCCCATGGAGAATCAACACACAGAGCCCCAGGCAATGTGACACTGTGTTTCCCTCACAATGATTGAGCGACAAACTTATAGGTTAAAGCCCGGAGTCACAATGTCCTGCCATGTCTCCATTTCCTCATTGTAACCTGAGGGTTTGGAGGAAATAAACTCTCAGCATCCAGCTGCTCTAAAATGCTGTGACAGTAAGAGTGCTGGGATTTCATGATTTCGGGGAAGAGAACAAAAAGGGTATAGCTCTAATAATATACTACGGATGCCAATCCACTTTTAATCAAGAGAGACGGCCACTGTTACCTTTTGATAGATTGGCTTAATAGAGGAAGAAAAGCTCAAAATATTTAATGAGAAATATTTTTAAAGATCATGTTTTATTGAACAAATTGATTATTTTAAAATGAGATGCAACATCTCATTCAATTTTCTTTGTTTTAAACCCATATTTTCTTTTCCAAACTCTATTTCTTCAAATTATTATTTTTATACTTCTATTGGTTGACTGTAATTATATATCATCGTTATATTCAAAGTGATACATTAATACATGCACCTATTACTTGCTGTATTTCCTCAAATTAAATCAAGCATAGCAAGTCATATATCAGGGCAGCAAATAGTCCTAGCATGGTTATTGTGTGCACTTTACCTCCTATTTCCTCAATTCCTAGCAGGAGGATGAATTAGAGTGTGAAGTTGCATGTATGTGTGCCTATGCATAGTATATCTTTCTCTGAATAAGAACAACACAACACTGTGCACAGACACCAAAAGCAGTAAGTGAAGAGGTATCTTAAAGGCCTTTAACAATTTGATTTACAGCACTCCATGAGCAATTTAAGTTGCTACCTAAAGCTTCCTATAAAATACAGAAGGTGAAACTCTCAAGTTCTGCTTCTGTAGGTTAGAAATTGATAGCATTTTTTTATAGTACTAGGGATTGAACCCAGGGGCATTCTACCTCCAAGCTACACCCCAAACCCTTATTATTTTTTTTTATTTGAAACAGTCTTGCTAGGTTGCCAAGAGCTTTGCTAAGTTGCTGAGGCTGGCCTTGAACCTGTGCTCCTCCTATCTCAGCCTCCCAAGTACTGGTATCAAGGACCTGTGCTATCACGCCCAGCTAATAGAAATTGAGAGCATTTGAACTCGAATGACACTCATAAGGTCCTAGTGAGAGTCAGTGCATTAGCCAGGAAAAAATCCAGTAACTTGTCTCTTCTAAGGGACTTTCCTGTACCCACTCAGTGTACTGAACACAATGTTTTGAGTGGAGAGAAAAATAATCCTGTGCTTCAATTAAAACCTGAAAAATAAGCACTGTAATATGTATTAATGTACCTCAGTGAATTTGGAGGGCATTAACCGTGCAAGGATTTACTTCTATGTAATAAAGTCTCTCTCTTGACATACTTATGAATCCTTTGCAGTTTGGGCTGCTAGTTCAGTCCCTGCCTCCCTCTCCTAAATATCCCATATTGATGGCAAATGGATGACCAACAGATAAGTGAAACAAAACTAAAAATGAATTTTTTTTTTTTGCGGTACCAGGGATTGAACGCAGGGGAGTTCTACCTCCGTGCTACGCCCCCGGCCCTATTTTTTATACTTTATTTTGAAACTAGGTCTCACAAAGTTGCGGAGGGCCTCACTAAGAGGAGAGAGAGAGAGAGAGAGAGAGAGGCAGCGCGGGAGATGAGACTGGCCGCGAAACCGGATCCTCCGGTCTCCACCTCCCAAAGTACTGGGATTACAAGCGTGCGCCACAACGCCCAGCCTAAAAATGATTTTTGAAAAGGCCTTGTAGCTGTATTTGTTCAGTTTTGGTTTTTGTTTGCTGGCCTGTTTCCCACTGACCTGTGTTCAACTCACAAGGGAAGAACAGGTCCCAGGGAAAGATGTGCTTAGGTGAGCCTCCAGCTTTCAGAGAGAAGGTGTCATCCTAGAGACTGTGCCTGACGCCATGGAATAATTCTTAGACAAACAGAAGTATGATTTTTTTCTTTTCTTTCCAGAAATCTCCCTTCCAATTATAAATGTCAGATGGCTTTCAGGGCCACAGTTATGTTGGCTCTACTGATCAAGGAAACCAGGAGGAGGGACTAGCAACTTTTTATAGTTCACAGTTGGATTCCTCTAACTAGGACAATCTGAAAAGAAGGACAGAATGAAGAGTTGAGGGGAACTGTGAAAGGATGTCGAGTTGTATCAAGACAAGACAGAATGATTGAGGAGGCGTGAGGCTGAAGCACAAGGTGGGCTGCATGAAGGCCTGATATTGTGGAGTATGACGCACCTGCTGTAGAACGTTCTCACTGTACTGCTCCCCCACACACTCCACCGATGGTTCCTAGAATCCTGTGTGCTTGGTCAGTCTCTTAGGTAAGTCAACTCACCTGGGCTTTTCAAAGATTTTATGCAAATCAACTCCTACTTCAATTGCTTTTAAGACAGGAAGATTTTCAAATTTTCAAAAAACTCCTTGGACTTCCTTCCTTAGACTATTTTCCATTAGCAAAAGTCACACAAGTAGAAACCAAGAGAATGACCCTCATCCTCTCCACTCTGCTTATTAAGATATCATCCTTCTCTACCTCCTCGTGAAATTACCATTCGACTGATACTTCATAACTTATTACCTTCATCTTATTCATGGCAGAACCTAACAAAATCACCATTGTGTAGTCTAAAACAGTTCAGTATGACCGATTCCATAGGTCTTAGTCATGTGGACTCTTACTTTTAAAAAAGTGACTTTACAAAAAAATATGATAGATGGTAGTATACAGGAATACCAATACTATGCTGACCCTAAGACATTTTTCTTTATCTAGCCCCAGTGTCACAAATAGAAATAAAGCACACCAGATGAAGTACATGCGTGAAACAACTGAGCACAAGATGCTGGGGGTCAAGGAGAAGAAGGTGAACCCATATTCAGTGAAATCTTGTTCAATGTGTTAATATACTTTCATCAGTGTATTGTGATTATATATCATAATGAGGTTCAAAGTGATAGAAACATACATGCACAAAGCCCTTAGTATGTTTCCAATTAAAAATTCTGATGGAAAATGACAACCCTCATACCAAAATTATTGATAGTCTCACCTCTCATGAGTTTCTTAAAATACATATTTGATTGTAGGTGAGGTGAACTAAAATCATAATGGCATGCTAGTAGCCAGGTGTGGTGGGCACATGCCTATAATCCCAGTGCTTAGGAGGCTGAGACAGGAAAATTGCAGGTTGGAGGCCAGTCTCAGCAACTCAGTGAGGCCCTCAGTAACTTAGTGAGATCCTGTTTCAAATAAAAATAAAATAGGACTGGAGGTTTAGCTCAAAGGTAGAATACCCTTGGGTTCAATCCCCAGTACCACAAAGAAAAAAACAAAGCCTGCTAGTTGCTACAATGTAGATTTAGATGTGGGAATTAACTCAAATAATGCAGATCCTCTTCACTATGGTTAATTTTCCAAACATAAAATTTATGTTCTTAATATAGAAACTCTAAAGATGTCATGTATATGTTGATGGTTCTAGACTTTGTAAGTTAAATACCTTTGATAAATAATACAAAAGTCATTCTAATGATACTCCCAATCCTATTTCTATGAGCTGCAATCTGATGAGCATTCACAATATTATTGATCTCTGTTCCAAGAAACTTGACAAACAGTATCTCATGTCATTCCCTCACACAAAACCGATCTGAGAGTTTTTTCCCCCATTTAAAGATGAGGAAATGAGGATTGGAAGTTATCTTTTATCCTCCCATTCCCTAAGAATGAGTTCCCCTAGCATTCAAATCCAGTACGTAAATAAGCGTGAAGACTTAGGACAAAACTCACATGAAGCACTGTACCTTGGAAAATTATTCTGTAGCACAAAGGTAAAGGATAGGAGACCATAGGCAACTTCGCCAGACACGGTGAAAGGACCTGCCAACACTGGGCCACTTCATCTGCTATCAGCACCCACTGCCCCTCCTTTTAAATAATCTTTGTCCTTGCATGGAGTTAGGAGAGCAGTATTATTTGGGGGGGGGGTGAGCCATTAGAAGGCAGGGAGGGAAGCATTGTTATGTCATCTAATAATAATGGTGATACTATTTCTTTTTATTGGTGCACTGTAATTGTACATGAAGTGAGCTTCGTAGGGGTACATTCATATATCCACACAACCTCCCTGGGTCTGTTTCCTTCCCCTTTCTCTCCCCGAGCCCTGATATCCTTCCATTTCTCTATTGGTCTCTCTCCTTATTTTCATGAGGTCCCTTTTCTTTCCCATTTTCTCTCCAGCTTTCACATATGAGAGAAAACATTCAGCCCTTGATACTATTCTTAATGAACAACTATATTTGATTTTTATATTGGTCACATTCGCAGAGCTTTCTCAGGAGTAGGTGTGAGCTCCAGATAAGAGTTTCCCATAGTCCGCGTCTGATGCCTGATCAAGATATAGTTCTCACCAGTGAAGAGTGTGAAAGGAAGAAATGAGATGAATTACTAAATACTAGCACATTAAACTAACGATGTACTTTATTATTGGAATATACATATGTAATATTTGATATTACATAAGATATAGAGAATAAGCATATGTATATACTGTATGCCTATAATACACATAGTATAGATGGAGATGTCTATTATATGGCATAATGTACATCTATGACATATAATATTTATACATATATATGTAAGTATATAGTTATATAATACATATATAATACTTCCTATAGAAGATATAAATATGCAGTACCTAAATATATTTATATATTTAATTTTTCTAATATAGAGAAAAATAAAAAATGCCGTCGAGAAGTTAAGAAGAGGGTACCTTTCATTTTCCATTCCTCCCAGAAATGTGATTTTGGGACTCTGTCACATGCCTTTAAATGTACTTTTACTTTGAGACACTCCATTTTGCCTTCAAAGAGTCTTTTAAACACTCCATTTTTCCCCATTCACTGTCATTCACCTTAAGTTTTTTTCGATTCCCTACCCCCACCCCGGGCTACTCTAATGATCTCCTTACTAGCTTCCCAATCTTACATTGATTTCCTTCAATTTATTCTTTTTTGGGGGGTGGTGTACTGGGGATTGAAACCAGGGGCATTCTACCTCTGAGCTACATCCCTGGCCCTCTGCTGAGGGTCTTGCTAAGTTGCTGAGACTGACCTCAACACTGCAATCCTCTTGTCTCAGCCTCCCAACTACTGAGATGACAAGTGTGTGCCGGTGTACCCGGCTCCTCCAATTTATGTTATTGCCAGAGTGGCCTTCCTGCAACCCAAGTTTATTCATGTCACCACTCCCCTGGGGTATCCTTTAACAACTGTCATGTGAACCAAGGTTCAATGCAAAGCTGACAAAAGGCCTGATCATTGGCCACCTGCCCCCATCCTTCTTCTTAATTCCTGGTTCTCTCTAGCCACAGCCACCACATCTATAAGAGGACAGTGCGTCCCAAATGCACCACATTCTTCTTCTGCTAGGTGCTAGGGTAAGCTTTGAGCTTACCCTACAACAGCTGCAACCAAGACTCAATACCTACACCATACCTACAGAAGCTGCACCATACCTACAGAAGCTGCAGTTTTGCCTCCCTTCATCTCTGCTCCCAGGGGACACTTGACACCTCCCTATGGTACCCATTGTCACAGCCTCCCAACTCCCCAACACAACTCCTAGAAACAAGGCTCAGTTATTCATCTCAGCATTACCAGTGCTACATGGGTTGCACAACACGCAGGGATGGTTCAATAAAAGCTGAATATTTAAATAAATGCTTAAGGAACAAATGAAAAATAAACAATGCATTTTGGGAAGATCAAGGAGACAGGGAGATGCCAGAGTGAGCTAAGAATCCTCTGTAAGATTCTACGAATAGTGATGGGGCCTAAGCACGTGCCTTCCATGGATATCAAGTTAAGATTTTCAGCAGTGTCAGCTACAAAGTTCAGCAATGCTAGGCTACTTTGCTAAAATTTTTTCACTTTATAATTTTCAAAATTCTTACATGTGTTATTGGAATCTTCAATAGTAATCCTGTGCTTTTCAGAGTTAAGTACCTCCATTTTCCAAAGATGGAAATTGAGGACCAAAATATCAAGTGACTGACAGAAAACTCAGTCCTATAACTCAGGTATCTGCTTCCTGCTGGAAGCGCACTGCTGCTGGTATGGACGAGCTTGGTACAGGACCCAGATCACCCTGTCAAAATGGCGGCCGGCACAGTGAGGATGCAGGAGGAAGGGAGGCTGACAGCACAGAGGATGCACCAATCCTTGGGCGTGGGGGGAGGGAACACGAGCAGAAAATAATTCCATTCTGCATTCACTGATCCCAGGTGGAGCCACTTCTTTGATGAATGAGACAGCAGGGACCACAAAATAAGAGTTGCTTCCCAAAGAAGCCAAGATGGCTTGGAACAAACAGTATTGACACCAAAGTTACTACTGATGGTGTCTACTTTCCATACTGCTGCTTTATTATATTGCTGTTGTTGTTGTTTGTCAAATTCTAATTATTCAGTAGGAGTACTATTTGTAATATATAATGCGATCATAATATTGATCCAAAACAAATGAACATAGAACTTGGACCCAAGAGAGACTTTTGCATCTATGCCATAGAGATTTCAGACATTCTTTTTTAAATCCTAGGACTTGCTATTTTAACCTCTAAAATGGGGAAGATGATGTCTATTTTAAAGATTTATTTTAGGATTACTAGCATGGTAGACTATTAAAAATGATGAACTGTTCTATGAGGGCAAGGGAATTAAAATCTCTCTTTTCTCCAGATGTATTTATGGATTAATTGTGTTGACTGAAAATTAACTAATACTTTATTATAACTGTAAACCACTTATTACACAATTTTTTTCTGCCACCTCAATAACCAATCAACACTTCAAAAAGAATTATACTCCAAACCCATTCATATCTGAATGCTGCTTTTCAGTAAAGAAATCAATTTGTGAATGCCCTTGTAAGGAATATTAGGACTTTACTTTTTTTTTCACATACACAATGCCACGTTTTCATGCAGCTAATAATTTCTGTATTGGAGAAATAGTCCAGTAGGTGTTTTATTCAATAACACTGCCTCTCTATTTTATTTTGGTGATACTGTGACATTTGACAAGAAGACGCAGTAAGTCTGTCATAAAGCAATAAGGGATCAGCTACATCGAATCACCTTAAAAACTCAAATAATGACATTGACTTCCACTAGCTTAATATGAGGATCTGGATGGTATCAGCTCTTTTCAATACTGCACATTACAACGCAGTGCAAGCTATTTTGTTGCAGAAACATTACAATGCACGGCCTTGAATCTAGGAGAGTAAATGAACAATGTCAGCGAATCACCATTCTTCTTCCTCCCAACACAAAATTGTAAAGACTATTTAGCACCCGTCAAACACCAGGGGAAAGCTGTCTTGTTATGTTAAAAATAACAACCCAGGTATAAATTTTAAAATATTATCATTCCAAGTTTGGAGACTTTCACATTGCCAGAATTGTAAAATGACTTAAATGAAAACGACAAAGTCAAAGAAAATTGCACATTGATGGGGAAATAAAATCAGAGCCAGGAGTGGGCTGAAAGAGAACAGAATCCAAAGTATCAAGCCACTGGTGCAGGCATTCAAAATCATGTTTTACTAAACCACTGTTGACAAATATTGAAGTAGCAACATGAGTCTTCAACGTACAACTAAAAATAAAAACAAAGAAAATCTGTCAGACAATGTTACAAACAAATAAGAAAGCATATTTATCGAAAATTGCATGGCCCTGGGAGGCCCCTCTATTTTTACCATTAACACAGAGAAGCAAAACAAAGCGAAAAGCAACATAGGGCTCCCCAGTGCCTTCCACTCACACAAACAGGGCTCTGATGTAGGGAACCTGTGCTGTTAGCAATGGCCCCTCCCCAAACAACAGCTACACTGCTTATAATCGGTATATAATATATTGCTGTATGAATTGTAGGGTTAATATGAAATTAGTAACTCCATGCAGATGAATCTCAGCATATTAACCTCAAAACATGTTGAAAGTAAAATTTTAGTTAAGGAAATGTAATGATTTTCACCATTATCGTTTCTCTTTTTTCCAATCTATGAGTGATTCTCCATGAGACAAAGGCTAAGGAATGTGAGTAAAGCAAATACTTTGAAAGGAAATGATATGCATATTTCATCGCACAAAGTGGTGTTTAGTGTGAATGTTGAAAATAACAGTTTCCCCAAACATACAAGAATGCGCAGAAAAAAGAAAACAGTGTTTTGAAAACGTAAAGATACCTAGTTCAGACACAAATTGAATCATTTTTAAGGAATCTTTAAATATACAATAAAGAAAAGTAAACATATATTGGTTCCCAATTATCTAACTACTTTTAAAATATACTTTTACTGGTGCATAGTAATTATACATCACAGTGGGGCTTCAATGTGAATCAAACATACATGCTCAGAGGACTTGGTATGATTCTCTCCAGAACCCAACCCCCCATACATGTTAGTGAGATTGGTAGTGATCCCTCCATGTATGGACATAACATTCTTTGAATTGCTATTTTCCCACCCCTGTCTCCCTCTCCCAATCTCCTTCCACTATTCTACTGGTCTCTCTGCTCATTTATCTGAAATCCCTTTTGCTTCCTATTTTCTCTCTAGCTTCCATGTACCAGAGGAAACATATGACCCTTACTTTCTGAGTCTTGCTGATCTCCACACAGTATTCTCCAGCTTCATCCACTTTCCTGCAAATGACACACTTTTGTTCTTCTTTAGGGCTGAGTAAATTTCCATTGTGTGCATATACCACAGTTTCTTTATCCATTCATCTGTTGATGGACACCTAGGTTGGTTCCATAATTTGGCTGTTG
This sequence comes from Glis glis, assembly GCA_004027185.1. Lineage (NCBI taxonomy): Eukaryota > Metazoa > Chordata > Mammalia > Rodentia > Gliridae > Glis > Glis glis. The sequence continues at coordinate 23,155 of PVJS01016858.1, forward strand.
TGAACTGTGTTGCTATAAACATGATATGCGTGTATCACTATAGTTTTCTGACTTTAGTTCTTTTAGAAAGATACTGAGGAATGGTATAGCTGAGCCATTTGGTGGTTCCCTTCCTAGTCTTTTGAGGATACTGATCTCCATAATGGTTTCACTAATTTACTCCCACCAACAATGTATGTTGTTGTTCTTAGTTATTTAAGTGTACGTGGTACTTTTTCTACATTATATGCTAACATTTTTTTAGTTAAACAATGATTTTATTGTTGAATACATAGACAGATTTATGCCACCAGGGCAGAGGCTGTGGATGACACATATTTCCAATTGGGGGAAAGGACCTGCTTGGTTTTATAATATCGGGCCAACTGGTGAATCGGGCTCTCTATTATAATCAGATGGACTTTAGCATCGTTATCTTTTCTATTCCTCTCAAGATGCCTTTGAATAGCAAGTGCTTTCTGGGAGAGATGGTAGAGATCCTCAGGAGCAAGCCCTTTGGACTTCAGGATTGTCGAGATTTATTGCCAGTCACAAAATGCACTGGGGCCACGCCATATGAGTCCCTCAGGATCACATGGATCTGTGAGAGTCACACCCTTCTTGGCTAGTTTATAAATCTGCTCCTTTAGGTCATCAGACATCAGCTTCAGCCAGGTGGGGACATTGCAGCTACAGGGCAGAGTCGACTGGGACAGGCCTTTCCCGGGAGCTTACATAAGACCTGACAGACTGCCGCCACCATGGGTCATATGCTAACATTTTCACTAACTATTTCACTAAAACATAAAGTTTATATGGCTAATAATAGACACTAAATTTTTGGTTAAAAAAGTTTACCTAATATCTAAAAAACTGCCATAATTATATTTTTCAACAAAACAATGCAACCATTAAAACATTGTGTTGTAGCAGGATAATATTTAATAATTTGAAAGCACAGCTGCAATGTGTTTGTGAATTTTAATCTTGTTCACTTCTGAGCATGTAACTATTGGAGCTTTTTTCTTTTTTTCCCTTTTAACTTATCTTGTTTCAATAATTTCCAGCAAAATATCTAATTCTTTAAATTTAGAGGATTTTAATTCCTAAGCCACCATGAAAACAGAAAATTCAATTTGGAAAAATATTGGCAAGTATAGTATGTTAAAAGGAAACTAGTCAGAGTCACAATGAGACTGGCAACCAGACATATCTGGCTTTGCTGAAATCGCATTGATTAGAACTTGTCTTACTGGGTGGCCATCAAAACAAATGCTGGCCAGAGGACATAGGCCTAAGGAGAACCCTGGAGATGTGGGATGGTTCCAGAGGCAGGTGGGGTGTGCTGAGATGATAAATGCCATTAGGTGAAACTTTAAAAACCATGTTGGCATTTTATTTATTTATTTAGTGCCGAGGATTGAACCTAGAGACACTGAACCTCTGAGCTATACCCCCAACCGTCGTCTTTGTTTTATTTTGAAACATAGTCTACCCAAGTTGCTGAGGGTCTCCCTAAATTGCTGAGGCTGTCCTTGAACCTGCAGTCCTCCTGTCTCAGTCTCCTAAATATGAGGATTACAGGTGTGCACCACCACACCTGGAAAAGTCTCTTCTTGTCTCTCCAAAAGTTTTGGAAGAGAAAAAGAAAAATCTCCATCCCTCTTCAAAAGTTAATTCTAAAAATGTTTGGGTTTTCAGTTTTCATATATTGGTACATAAAGATTTACAGAACCCCAGAAACAAGAACAAAGTTACTCCAATTTCTAAAGAAGAGTATGATGAGGAATCTACCAAAAGCAAAATAAGAATTAGTTGATTAGTTGTATAAGGCGATATCATTTAAATTACTGAATCTGCTGAATTATCGTGTACCATCATTTACTACATGAAATTTAAATACATGATAGTCATATCAATTTTTCCATGACTTTATTTTCCTTTTTTGGTGAGTGTGGTATTGGGAATTGAACCCAGGGGCATTCTACCTCCAAGATACACTCCAGCCTTTTCTTTATTTTTGTTTTGAAGCAGGGTCTCTCTAGGTTGCTGAGAGTCTTGCTAAATTGCTGAGGCTGGTCTGAATCTGTGATCCTCCTGTCTCAGCCTCCCAAATACTGGGATTATAGATGTGTACCACCGCACCCTGCCGATATTATTTTAAACATACTGTTTTAGTTGATTAAAAATAAATGGTGCCATAATAGTATAGTATTTAAAATCACAGACCTATGAATTGAATATGCATGACCCATCAAAATTCACAGGTTAGAATTCCACTCCCCAGCTGGGCGTGGTGGCGCATGCTTGTAATCCCAGTACTTGGGAGGCTGAGACCGGAGGATCTGGGTTAGCGGCCAGCCTCAGCTACTTAGTGAGGCCTTCCGCAACCTAGCAAGACCCTGTTTCAAAATAAAGAGCAAAAATTTGGGCTGGGGGTATAGCTCAGAGGTAGAATGCCCCTGGGTTCTATTCCCAGTACCAAAAAATTCCAATCCCCGAAGTGAGGATATTAAGAGGCAAGGTCTTCACCCTCAAGGTCTTAAGCCTTTAGGATGGAACTTTCATGAATAGAATTAGGGTCCTCATAAAAGAGACCCAAGGGAGCTTATCTGTCCCTTCCCTCATATGAGGACACAACAGGAAGTCATCCACTGGCTATAAACCTGAGAGTGGACCCTCACAAGCACTGAATCTGCTAGTGCCTTGATCTGGGATTTCCCATCTCCAGAACCCTGATAGATAAATCTCTGTTCTTTATCAGTCATCCAGTTTAGGATATTTTGTTATAACAGCCCAAATGGACTAAGACCCAGTTTCTAATCAAGTGAACTTGGGATTGAAATCCACTTTTGCAACATACTTCATTTCATCTTGGCAAGTTATCTAAAGAATTTCAATCAGTTTTCTTAAGATGGGGTAAAAAAATGTGCTACATAGAATTATTGAAACCCCTCTATGATACACATGCAGCACTTGGCACAGACCCTTAGAAATTGATGCATCTTAAATGCTCCGGACCCTCAGGAAACCAGGGATGTTCATTTCATTTAATCACTGCTATATGCCTAGCTTACAGAAATTCTCAATAAATAGTTGGTGAATGAATGATTAACTTGTTATTTTCAATAATTACTCTATAATTTTCCATAAGCTCGAGTATCAACCTAAACATAATACAGGTGATTCTTATTATTTGTGGTGGTTACGTTCAATAAAGTCAGGGAGAGCACTGAGTTAGTAAATACTGAAAAATTGTTCCGGGGGGAACAAAGAGTCATGTTCCTGCAAGCCTCTAGTCACAACATTTTCATTAACTGATGGATATTTAGCATTGTTTCATGTGTATTTCTATTTAAAAGCATTTTACTTCATCTGTGTTACTCATTCATTAACATTGAACCAACAGCCGACAGCTCTGAAACTTAAGCCCCAACGAAACTTGGCTAACGCACTGTATCTTTTCTCCATAAGGCACATCAGAGCTTTCTTGCATTTTGGAACAGTGAAATCATCTAGAAAAGCACAATTTTTTTATTTTTTTTGTGGTACCGGGGATTGAACCCAGAGGCATTCTACCTCCGTGCTACACCCCCAGCCCTATTTTTTATACTTTATTTTGAAACCGGGTCTCACGAAGTTGCAGAGGGCCTCACTAGGTAGAGAGAGAGAGAGAGACAGGGAGGGAGAGAGAGAGAGAGACAGAGAGAGAAAGCTGAGGCTGGCCGCGAACCTGGATCCTCTAGTCTCTGCCTCCCAAAGTACTGGGATTACAAGTGTGCACCACCACGCCCGGCCACAAATTGTTTTTAAAAAAGTGATAGACTGTGAAAGGAACATTTGTTTATGGTCCAAGATCTGAAAGGAATGCAGCTTCTGGCTCTCAGCTGGGCGAGTGATACCCAGGAGTGCTGTGGGACCCCAAGAACACCTCCAGCATCCATTGGAGTTACAAATTCATTTGAGCAATTAGGCAGGTTCGAAAGGTGGATTCACACTGGCACAGTGGTGCTTGCCTGTAATCCCAGTACTTGGGAGGCTGAGACAGGGCTGGAGGTATAGCTTAGAGATCAAATGCCTCTGGGTTCAATATATATATATATATGAATATCAATAAGGATTTAGCCATATCCTAGCAGGGAATATACAACATTTCTGTAAGGATTATAATTCTAATTCTGAGTATCTCTCCTCTTCTTCTTCCTCTGTATCATAAATACAGATTTTCAAGTAGTAAAAAAAAACTAACCAATGCTTCTTCCAAAGGAAAACTATGGTATGCTTTGGGGATTTTTTCAGTCCAACAGAGACTAAAGACACAATGGGACTGAGAATCCATTTTATTATCTTAAAATATATGTACTCATCCAAAATACATTGCATGTAGCAGGTCATTCTTAAAGATGTCACCTACCCAGGTATGGCTTTCACTGAGTGTTATTGGGATATGGAAGAGTTAGAAGAAACTGAAATAGGTTAGATGAGGCTGAGTAAATAGAAAGTGGATAGAGAAGTACTATCCTCAGTCAAGGGCTACAGCAAGCTATACAGCAGTCTTCCTTCATCTGTGGCTTCAGTTAACCATGGTCAACCACTCAAAATATATTGAAAGGAAAATTCAAGAAATAATTTGGAAATTTCAATTGCACTCATTTCTGAGTAGTGTCATAAAATCTCTTGCCATCCTCTGCTCCATCCTGCCCAGTACATGAATCATCCCTACATCCAGAGTATCCACGCTGTATATGTTACCCACCCAGGAGTGGCTTAGCCTTCTCAATTATCAGATTGTCCCAGTATCGCGTGCTTGTGCTTGAGTTACCCTTAACTTACTTAGTAAACGACCCAAAGCACAAAAGTAGTGATGCGACAGAAGCATCGGGACATAAAACATGGAAAGACAGATTGATTCTGCGGTTATGTGGCAAGGCTTAAGGTAATAAAGGAAAAAAAAAAACAACAAAGTACATAGAGGATTCAGTACTAGCCAAGGTTTTCAACATCCACTGGAGATCTTGGGATGTAACCCCACTAATAAGTGGGGAATACTGTAATCCTAAACAAAGGTCAGATCAATAAAACAGCCTGGAAGAAGAGGAATCACACAATAGAAAAAATGGCTTATATAGTATGCTATTAAAAATGCCAATTCTAGCCGGGCGTGGTGGCGCACGCTTGTAATCCCAGTACTTTGGGAGGCGGAGACCGGAGGATCCGGGTTCGCGGCCAGCCTCAGCTCGCTCTCTCTCTCTCTCTCTCTCCCTGTCTCTCTCTCTCTACTTAGTGAGGACCTCCGCAACTTCATGAGACCCAGTTTCAAAATAAAGTATAAAACATATAGGGCAGGGGGTGTAGCGCGGAGGTAGAATGCCCCTGGGTTTAATACCCGGTACCGCAAAAAAAAAAAAATGCCAATTCTGTCATATCATGTCACATTGTTTTTTGTTCAAGACAAGTATCTAGCAATTGGCCTTAGCAGAAATTAATACCCTATCAGAATCTACCCTATCTATTGTGCAGTGGAAGCAATGAGGGAGGAACCTTTGTGTCTTGACAGCTCTGTGGCCTGAGTTTTGCTAAATAACTTTGCATTCTGCTGAGGCTCGTGAGCCGAATTACTCTTATAGAATCATTAAGAACAAGGGACAGAACATCCTACCATTTCCCTTTCTTCTGTTATAATGGAATGGATAAATAACAAGCTATTCAGAGATGTTTTCCTATTTATGCATTATAACAATGCTTTTCTATCTCTTGAGAATAAATGGAATATTGTTATTGTGTAACAATGGCACATTCAAGTTCACTAATGAAGAAGACTATGCAAACTTCCCTTTTACTTAGCCTGGGCATAAATTTGATGTTCTGTATTATTATGCAGTCTTGTTATTTTAAAATGGATGAAGGCACGTTTAGACTTGTTAGGAAATAAATAAAATCATTGTTATCTATACTCCCTTAATCTGCTCCATTTACTTTTACCATAAAGATATGCAATATTACATAGTCATATATGAAATACTAACCTTGAGATCATATTATATATTGAGTCTTGTACTGTTTTACTTAATACATAATGAGTATTGCCATTAAGTTGTCTTTAAAAACAGTTCACATCACCTGTATGGCTGAATTATTTAAGCATCTGCCACATTTGTCATGAGTATTTTTATGCCCTTTATGGATATCCATAATTTGCTTTAAAATATTTAGCATTGACAGTGTGGTATTGCCTGTGTGTTAGTTTAAACCAGGGTCAGCACACTCATTTGTAAATGGCTGGATATTGCCTTGTTTGGATTTGTGGGTACAACGATCCTTCCTGCACCTACTCAGCACAGCCATGGTGGCATCAAAGCAGAGAGACCCAATGCGTGGATGAATGAGTGTGCTGTGCTCCCAGATGACTGTACTTACAGACTCTGGAGTTTGAATTTCACATAATTTTCATATGTCACAGAATATTCTTCCTTTGAATTTTTCCAACTATTTAAAAAGGTGAAAAATCATTCTTTGCTCCTAGTTTGCAGGCCCCGCGTTTAAGCTGCCTGCAGATTTAATTCATGCCCTTCGGAAGATCTTTGGTTCCAGGACTGGCCAACTCCCTCCCCAGTGGGAAAGGCCTTCTTCCAGGGAGGGGCTCCCACCAGGGATTTAGCTATCTCTCAATCTGATCAACAGCAGATATTTTTAAAAATTTGCATTAGAATGAGTTCTCCTGGGTGAAATTAGTGGCTTGTTAGTATAACAGATGTTAGAAATGAGCTCTCATTGTTGGAATTAATGGTATTCAGGGCCAGCTTTTAACCCTTTTTAGGGTATTTAGGTTGAGCACCTGCAGATCCTAGGGGAGGTCACAGACACTCTGGAACCCAGACAATAATTATGTATCAACAAGTATGAGCAACTAGCATTAACAACTGATATGGTGGTACCAGAACATTACCGCAGCAGATCAGCCCTGCCTCACAGGGCTTCTCTGATCTCATAGATCATGGGCTTAACTCTTCTGTGCTTGCGCGGAGATAAAGGTTTGCCTTATAAATGTACCTGTGCTGGAATTTGGTCTGAGAATTGTTTTCACTCCTACCAGTTATGTAGAGGTTGTTGGGAAGTGGACTAGCCACCCCTAATTCTAACCATTAGCAGCTGCTATTCCCTTGCCTAAAGAATGTTGCCCCTCAACAATACGGTTTCATGGAGTTTGCAGAAGTTTGATTTCAATTTGCATTTCTTCAACAAAACATGTGCAGACTTTCTGTTATGTGCGTGGAATAGCTGGGGGGACAGTGTTGGAGAAAAGGGAGCTATAATCCCTGACCTGATATTGTTACTGCAGGAAAGAGAACAAAAAGCAAGCAGTTAAAAATGTATGGAACATTCTTTTGCATCTTATAAGCGAAGAACAAGGTGCTGTAACAACCACTAACTTTCTGTGTGCCAGACAGGCTGAGCGCAAAATCCATATCAACCCATTTGAAACCCTCACCTTAGGGGGAAAGTGCTTTTATTATACCCACTTGTCAGATGAGGAAATTGAGGGAGAAAGAGATTAAGGAATCTCCACATAATACAACCTTAAGAACTTGGTTTGGATTGTTGACCCAGGCAGTTTGAGGTCACAATCCTGCAGTTCAGCGGAGTGGCTTCTAGGTGGGGTGGGTTGTTTGGTGGTCAGGCAAGGCATTTCTCAATAGGGATGATTTGAACTGAAGCCTACAGGATGGGAAGGCATCAAGGATAAAAAAGGCAGGCCTGCTGGGCATGGTGGTGCATGCCTGTAATCCTAGTACTTGGGAGGCTAAGGCAGGATGATCATAGCTACAAGGCCAGCCTCAGCAATTTAGGAAGACCCTGTTTTCAAAATTAAAAAAAAAAAATGAGCTGAGCATGGTGGTGCACATCTGTAATGCCAGTACTTGGAAGGCTGAGTCAGGAGGATTACAGGTTTGAGGCCAGCCTCAGCAACTTAACAAGACTCTGTTTCAAAATAAAAAATAAAATAGGGCTGGGGTTGTATCTCAGAGGTAGAACATCCCTGGGTTCAATCCCCAGTACCAAAAAAAAAAAAAAAAAAGCCAGGCCTTGCAAAGGGCCCTCATGCTTAAGCTATGCAGGAAGGAGGCAGGCATGCCTGGAAGGTGAGAAGCCATGCTTAGGCGTCTGCCTTTTGTTGGAAGGTAATGCACGGCCACTGTAGCTCTTGAAGGAGGAGAGCTACAGATGGTATTTCATTTTAAAATCACTCTGCTTGCTGTGTAGAAATTGGAAAATAAGGGCTGAGGAACAAGAGTGTAACAGAGGAAACAACTAGGGCTGTTGAAGATCAAGAACAATCATGGCTTAGACAAGAGCAAATTCTAGAGAGGAAAGAGAGAAACGGCCATAGTCCACTTAAGGTACAGTTCAAAAGCTCCCTCAAAAGACCCTGTTTCTTTTCTCTTTTTGGTTTTTCGTTTCTTCTTTGTTTGATACTTGGGACTGAACCCAGGGGCATTCTACCTCTGAGATACACCCCTAGCCCTGTTTTATTTTTTATTTTGAAACAGGGTCTCCCTAGGTTGCTGAGGGCCTACGTTGCTGAGGCTGGCCTCGAAACTGCGATCTTCCTATCTCAGCCTCCCAAATACTGGAAGTACAGGCATGTGCCACTGCGCCCTGCAAGATACAAAAAAGGGGGGGCTGGGGTTGCAGCTCAGTGGTAGAGCACCCTAGGTTCAATCCCCAGTATCACCAAAAAAAAAAGGAAAGAAAAGAAAGAGTAGAGTAACTTTTTAAAAAATTACCATAAAGTATGCCAATTTTATCTACTACATAGACACAGAATAGGGTTTGTCACAGTCAACCGGAACAGCACTGGAACAACAAAGTCAAGTTTACATCTCGGAAACATTGCTGGGCCACTGAACAGATGGATAGACTGGGACAAGTCAAAGTAGAGGCCAAGAGGCTTCTGGGAGAGAAGCAGAGAGCGGGGCATCGTGGGAGCATCAGGGAGGCGGGGCCAGGACAAAGAGGAGCAGATGCTGCTGAACCCTAAGAGAAGAATAGGTTAGGTTAAGTGAGTGGCCATGAGCAGAGAAGGAAGGGGAGTGGCCTATTTCTTGGGAGCTGGGAGGATGACAGGGTCATGTGAGGATTCAGAGTGGTGACAGAAGGAAGGAAAGGTTGGTGGTGAGGAGGAGAAAAGGTTAATGGTAAGAGTAAGGGGTTAATGTGTCCCAGGGCATGAGCCATTGAACAAAAAAGTCTAAATGTCTGAAGAGAGTACTGGACCAAACTTGAGCAAATTTTCAGCATTTAAGTGCAAATAAAAAAGGGGTAACATTCTGCAGGAATATAGTGAGAGGGTGTGAAAGGGCCAAGATGAAAGAATTATTTAAAGGACTAACAGAGAAAGCAGAGCCTCCGACATACTTTGCCCCACTTGTCGTCCCTCTTATTGCCACGGACTTAAATACTTGCCGGTGCACACATGACTAGTTCACGAGATTCTTTGCAAAATGAAAACATTTGTTTAAGCATTCTACCTTGCACCTACCTAAGAAGTTTAATTAATTCTTTCTGAAGTTAAAAATTATAAAGTTGAGCATGAAATGAGTACAATGCACCTAAGAGGAAATTTAATCAAATCCCCAGAAGCAGTTACCCTCTTTGGTCCAGCCTCATTCTCTTATAGCTGAGGAAGCCAGGTGTTTTGTTGAAATCCATTTTCCTGATCTTAGAGGTTTCAATGCGAATCACTGACATGCTGGGTTTTCCAATGTGAGTCTGCATGTGTTCTATAACATCACATCAAATAGCTATTGAAAATTAATTTGGGGTTCAAATATTTAATTATTGAAGGTGACTGCTCATGACCTTAAGGAGCTTTCAGTTTATTGTGGGATTGATTACTTAAAAAAGAGAACCCCTGTTCAGTTTTATAAAGCACGTTTGGAACATAGTCTCTGGTGAAAAGATGCTACAGGACATGCATAGGCGGGCTCTCTTGGTCTGCTCTGTGCAATTGTGCTCTGTCTCATGCTCTTCAGCTGGCCTCCTTTCTTCTGTTTCCTTTTCACTCACTGCAGTTGACAATAAATAGAGACATCAGCTGAATAGAAGATTATTCTAAAGAGAGGACTCTCAGATCTTAGGAAATCTCTGAAAGATGCAACAGAGCTAGGTAGCAGAAAAAGAAAGAGGGGCCTCCCTAAAATAAGAATCCGATTGAAGAATCGAGCTAAAGAGGGAGAAAGGCCTTTTCAAAGCAAGCCATCTACTTGAAATTTGAGGATTCAGGTTACAATGCAGCCCCTCTCGTGTTGAGAGCACACTTAAGAGGTTGGTGAAGATGGAATCGTTGCTGATCCAGGGTTACTCTGCAGTGATCAGCTTTGTTTCGTCGATATCATCAGACACAATCAAAGGCAGTCATTAAGTGGATGCTCATTTTGGTTAAATATTCTGAGATAACCCGAGACCCGTTCTGTATAGAGTAATTATTTATGGTGTCTACACAAACTGTCAAAATTCAGAAAGGCGACTTAAGATAACTGTATGCCATGGGTAGAAATCTCTCCTCTTTACTGAAAGGTATATCGTGCTTTCAGAGTATTCATTTTTGCTTTAATAAGACTTAAGTCCCCTTGAGGAATTCTCCCAGCCTGCCTTGCCAACGAGAAACCGCCCAAGCAGAGTTCATCATCTGATGTCACACAGGGTGGCTTACTTCACCCAGCCCAGGGGATGCTCAGGATAAATTTCTGTGAGGTGTAAATGAGTCCAAACTACACTTGACAGCCTGATAACAATATCAAATTAGTCGATAGTTATCTTGTACAAAGTGATTATACAGGACTCTCAAAGAATATCTATCTATATATTTGATTTTTATATTTATTCTACTTTGAGCTAAACTACTAGAGTTATAAAATAGAAAATTGCCACTGATAAGTTTATGTGTCATTGCCTAAGTCTTGAAAAAGTATAAAGACTAGCCAGGCGTGGTGGCCCACGCTTGTAATCCCAGTACGTGGGAGGCTGAGACAGGTGGAACTGGGTTCGCAGCCAGCCTCAGCTACTTAGTGAGGCCCTCTGCAACTTAGTGAGAGACCCTGTTTCAAAATAAAGAATAAAAAATAGGGCTGGGGGTGTAGCTCGGAGGTAGAATGCCTCTGGGGTCAATTCCCAGTACTGCAAAAAAAAAGTATAAAGATAACTTTTACACACTTCACTTGGTATAACCTAATCTGTGTATTAAAACTCAAAAAGAAAAGCTGGGCATGGTGGCACACACCTGTAATCCCAGTACATGGGAGTCTGAGACAGAAGGGTTGTAGACTCAAAGCCAGCTTCAGTAATTTAGCAAGACACTGTTTCAAAATAAAAAATAGGGCTGGGAGTATAGCTTGGAGATAGAATGCCCCTGGGATCAATCCCCAGTACCAAAAAAACAAAAAACAAAAAATTAAAGAAACTAACTGTACATATACGAATAAAGAATAAGAAAGAACAAATGAAGAAAGAAGTGTTATGTAATAAGTCCCCTGTAACAAAAATATATAATTTCTGTTACAAGCTCATGAAGTCTATTACAGGGAGTATTTGTCATTTGTGGATTTTTTTATATAAGCTGCGACACCAAAATACTGCTGATAAAATATTTAAAGTTTCTTATTAGTCAAAGTAGGCTGAATTGTGCTGTAGTAATAACATGAAAAACCTCAGTATCTTAAGTCAGCAGGAATTTAATAAGAACTAACTCTGCAGTGACCTCCCACTCTGTCTCTGGACACTCACATAACTCATAATGGGACACATGGCACAAGCAAAGGCTTAACTGCTACCTGCGCAGATGGCTCTGTCTTCAACCACTGCTATGGGATCACGAGAGGACCAACCTCCTGCAGGATAAAATACAATGGCAGAACTGGAGTGCCAGCCGCCCCAGCTAACACCCAGATCACCCCAGTTGACCTTTGCACACATGACTAAGTCCAGTCAAAATCAGCAGAATGGATTGGGTCCTGTGAGCAGTAAATGCTCCTGATTGGACACCCCTGATGTTTTGTGTTTGTTTGATACATGGTGTATGTGTTGGCCTATTATTTGTTGCTATAACAGAAAACCCAAGACTGAGAAATTTATAAAGGGAAAAGGTTTTTTGTGGTTCATGATTTTGGAGGTATCTGTTCAGCTTCTGGTGGGACCTCCTGGTGGAAAGTGTAAGACAAGTAGGTGCATGTGAAAAATAGAAGAAGAGGAGGCTCCAAGTTCACTTTGTCCCAAGCCAGTCTCACAGTGACCAAATCGGTTCTGAGAGAGCTAGAACTTAGTCCCATGAGAAAGGCATTCATCCCTTTTAGTAACCTAATCACCTCATAAGGGCCCCAATACTGCTCAACAACCTTATGGAGACCAAGCCCACACGAACCTGTCGGTTTCCCCAACCCAGTGCACAGTTTAGATGGAATACAAGCAGGAGGTACCCAGAATGTGTGTATGACAGCGGTTCCCGCAGGCAAGATGCGACATGGTAAGATGAGTCATTCTCCGTGACTCACTTCTACTCTTCTTTCTCCACACCAATTACTGCTTCTATCCATCATGGATATTGTTCTTCTTCTCTTTCTCCTTCCCACAGGATCGTAAAGACATGTCACCATCTCCAAGTCACTCTCCAGAGGTCAAAGACTGCTACATGGCATGCTGGGGGTGGACATCTGAGGGAAGACCCGGTCCAGCATCTCCACATCCCTTCATAACTGGAGAGCCTCCCCTGGGCCCTCTTCCAAAACACAGAAGTTATTAACTCTTTCTAGCTCTCTATGCAGAGACTCGAGTCTCCCTCACCTCTTTCCTGCAATGCTTTCTTCCACTTCTCCTTACTCTAATCTCTACAGATGCAAACCGGTCTTGACTCCCAGGACCTACACTGGGCTAGAGAATAAAGCTCCCTACTTAATTTGGAGGACAGGCCGCCTACCTGGTCATGTCAACTCTAGTAACTAATATCTCTGATACACAGATTCTTCAGTGCACCCCCCAAAAAAAATCATGGCAAGAGAAGAAACCTAAGTATTTTTGAGACTATCATGAATGGAATTGTTTTCTAGATTCCTTTTTTAGTAGATTCATGATTGATGTATAAAAAAAGCTAATGGTTTTGGTAAGTTGATTCTGTATCTAGCTACTCTGCTGAATTTGTTTATCAGCTCTGAAAGTCTTCTGGTTGAGTTTTTTGGATCTTCTAAGTATAGAATCCGGTCATCTGCAAACGGAGATCATTGTGATCACTTCAGTTCTTCTCTCCCTATCTGTATTCCTTTAATTTCCTTCTCTTGCCTTATTGCTCTAAACCCTTAAGTACTGTTGGTGGGACTGCAAATTAGTACAGATGCTACAGAGAGCAGTGTGGCAGTTCCTCAGAAGACTGGGAATGGAACCACCATATGGAACAGCTATACCACTCATGGCTATCTTTCCAAAGGAATTGAAGTAGGGATATTATAGTGATACATGTATATCCATGTTTATAACAGCACAATTCACAATAGCCAAATTATGGAACCAGCCTTGGTGTCTGTCAACAGATGAATTGATAATGAACCTGTGGCATATATTACATAATGGAATTTTACTCAGCCATAAAGAAGAACAAAATTATGTCATTTGCAGGAAAATGAATAGAACTAGAGACTATTATTCTAAGTGAGATTAACCAGTCTCAGAAAGTGAAGGGTCATATATTTTTCTCTCAAATGTGGAAGCTAGAGAGAAAATAGAAAACAAGCCTGGCGTGGTAGCACACGCT
>PVJS01016859.1:0-36927 GCA_004027185.1 Glis glis
AAAAAAAAAAAAAAAATAAAAATAAATAAATAAATAAATAAATAAATAAAAAGAATTGTCTTAGAGTTGTCAAATATTTTTATCAGGACTTGAACTCTTCAGGCACAAAATTACTGCCAGAAACAACAACAAAAAAATTTGGATCCAACTAATTGAAAAGCATTGGAGCATGAGGACGTGGGTGTGACTCATTGTCGCTAATGATGCTCCGATCACTCACACGCATTTATACATCCTGAATCATGTGGGCACTCACAATGGGAAAAACAGGAGTACACAATTTGGGTTTTATAGGTTTGACTGTGGTTTAAGAGGTTTGAAAATGGCCTAACCAACCTCCTCTCCTTTGTAGAAAAGCAGGGTAGACCATGTAAATCATTTTATGATGGAAAAACATTCGCAACTTGCTTGTGCACATGAGAAATGGACTGGGTTATATTAAAAGTTATCTCCAAACAGTCCATAAAATTATAATCCTATCAATTAAATGCTAGTGGCAAATATTTCAATTATCTTTAATGGGACACAGCTTATAAATGAGCATATTGGGAGACTACTTGTACTTTATGTGTAGCCATTCTCTTCAAAAAGCAACAATTAGAGTTTTGCGCATGAAAATCAGTCCATAAAATGCAAATGTGCTACAAGCTTGGAGTTTATTTTAATATAACATTATCATACGGTTATTATAATAACCTTGCCATTCCGTCTTGAAAAAGCTATAAAAGTAATAATTTCAAGGCATATAGTACTATCGTCTTTCATTAAAATGCCATCTTTAAGTGGACTCAGAGTGTCTTGCGTAATTTTTCTGCCTCTCCTTGCTGTCTAAAACATCCAGCCACTTGATCAGGTACCCACAGCTGCAACATGTCATGTTGGGCGCCAGCAAAGGTCACCATGCAAGTCCTGAAATTCCACGCTGTCCATTCACATTTGTAAACTACAGGTTATAATTGCTTTTGATATTAACCTGTGCTTGCGAAACTACACCGGCCATGATCGGTGCTTCGCTTTCATGGAAGACAGATACGTTTATTAATTCAGTGAAAGAGCATTATTTCTCCTCAACATACTTTCTTTAAATATATCAAGAGATTTAAATTTAGATATCCGAAGCTCCCACTAGATGACACATTATTAAAACATCTGCCTTTCCATAAGCCATCCTGTGCCTTGCCGTTCCACATGTCCTTTTCTACTTCACCAGACAAAATTGCCCAATCTAAATTTCAGCTCAAGTGTTTGATGGTTTTCACGCTGAGCTCAAACTGTTAGTGCTTCCCTGAGAGAATAGAATTGAAACAGGATTTAATCTAAAATAACAAAATAGAATAAAGGTTTTACATATAAATAAGTAATGCCCTGCACATTCTCATGCAAGTTTATCTTTTCTAGATTTTGCACATAGTAGAGAGAAATAGCAAATTGAAAAGATTCAGAATCTGACCAGATAGCAAAGAACAGTCTAAATAAATAAAGACGTGGTGTTGTGTGCCGTCCAATTAATGCACTTTGTTGAAGCCAAATTTAAAATTAAATTTAAACAGCTTTAAAAAAAATAACGCCTATCCTAATATTAGCTCTTAATTCCGTATGGTTATTTTAAACAGTGACATTTTCAAATATCATGATAGGTAACCATTGCAAACATCTTGGAAAATGCTAATTGGAATAGTAGGTAATACCCTTCTTGGTAGAAGTGTCACAAAAGGCTTAGACTTGCAACTAAGCATTCCCTTTTAGAACCCCATGCTTCAATTGACTACGTGTCGCAAAGCAAATAACAAATTGCCCATACCTAGCATGGCTTCGAAAACTAGGAGCAGGAGTTTGAAAAGAAACCCTGTGGTCTTTGCCAGAGGAAATAACAACACTTTTAAAAAATGATTATGGTACCAAACCTACCTGTATCTAGCCCTCCTATCTTCCTTTCTCTTAAAAAAAAATCCCTGTACTTTATCCCACTCTCCTAAATATGATCTCTTTCAGATAAAGAGCAGGGAAAATTGTAGTTCCATATGGAAAAAATTTAATAGGGCTCATTTTAACATAAAATTGTGAATTTTCCTACTTTGTTGATACTGAAAAGATAAATATCTTTTGATTTGTTCACAGTATACATATTTTTTTCTTCTTATGGATAGATTTTTTAAATGTGAAAAAATGTCAGGATGGAAGTTCAGTTATTTCAGTTATAACACGAGAATAATTAAAACTGCTGTAACTTACCTCACAGGGTAAGCATGAAGCTGAATGATAGAATATTTGGAAAGTGCATTGTGAAATTTTAAGCTCAATGCCACTATTCTACCCAGAAATCACAGTGAACAATAGCACATTTTTGCATTTTGTTAACATCACTTTGCAATCATACAAATAAAATTAATTTTAAGCTAATTTCAAGATTCATGCAGGGCCAGCTCTGAATTTATGTTCACAGTTATCTGACACAAAAGCCAGATCAATTACTACTAACTGAATTGGTAAGGAGCCTACAATATTTATTTAGAAAGTTTTTTTTCCCCCTTAGCTTACTATCCACACTAAATAAAAACACAGAATATTTTATTCATTCAGATTACCACCTGGAAATAGTTGGTTCAGTAAATCATGAAAAGTGTGACAATGGAAGCATAAAGCTTATAATTTTATCTCAATCTGTAAATAATGGCAAAATGTATGTTTTTCAGCAAATTAGATTTAAATAATGGAAAAATATGTGTTGTTTTAAAAATTGGTTTAAGTTAGGCAAGGTTAAAATCCACCATTAAGTTGAGAGAGAGTGTCACCTTTTATTGACATTCTTATCAATGTTTAATGTAACCAAACACAGAATTTAGGATTAATTTAAATGATGATTTGTGAGTTCGTGGTATTATTCTAGAATAGATATCTACTATTAATAAGCTGGCTGTGTTATCTAGATGGAAGACTTTTTATTTCTTTCTGCCAAAATTAACATATGTATAAAGAAATCCCCAAACTTTTTGGTATAAGTTTAAAAATTAAATGAACATTTTATATAGATAGATAGAAATAGAGATATGTAGTTTTAATACTATATATAGATTGATATGTACTATGGATATGGATGCATATTATGGATACATGGACATACACTGTACAACCATATATATAACTAGTATATATATATATATATGGTTTATGATTTTGTAGTATATACATATATATGAATAGTAAGGTTGAAGGATGTCAGGAGCATTATCCCTAGGATAAAAGGGAAAAAAAGGGGAATGAAGAAAAAAAGGGGGGAGGGTGAAGGAAAGAATTATAATTTAAAGCTGAGAATGAAAATTCAAAGTTGGGGATTTTTCATGTCATACTTACTTACCATGAAACTACTAGAATGGAACAAAACTACTAAAATAAAGCTACCTTTTTAACATTCTCCAGGATGTGTCAAAATTAACTAGCTAAATGCAAGCACGACCACTTTGTACAACAACCATCACCTACCTCCTCCTTAGGTATGTATAGGAAAAGACAAATGTGATTTTGTTTAGTGTGGATAGTAAGCAGGGAGAGGAAATAGAAAACCTTTTACATAAATGTCATAGTCTCCTTAGCAATTCAGTTCATAATAATTGATCCAGGTTTTTGTGTCAGATAACTGTGAACAAAAATTCAGAGCTGTCCCTGCAGGAATCTTGAAATTAGCTATACAATAATTTTATTTGTATGATCACAGAGTGATGCTAACAAAATGCACGTATGTGTTACTCTCCACGGTGGTTCCTGGGTAGAATAGTGGTATAGAGCTTAAAATTTTACAAAGCACTTCCTAAATATTCACTCTACCGTTGAACCTTGCATTCACCATGGGAGGTGGCAAGAATCTCAGGATATCACAGACTCCGTGAGGCATTGAGCCTCTCTAAACCCAGCCTTTCAGTATACAAAAAAGAGAATTAGTCTACATTGTCTACCACATAGTAAGTGCTCAATAAAGGCCACTGTCCTTGTTTTTATAATTGGTTGGACATTTAACTTCATATATAATAGTTCCCCTTATCCTTGGTTTGGCTCTCTATGCTTTTTACTCATGGTTGATCAGTCTGAAAATATTTTGTCTTGACTCTTTCAAGAAAGAGAGACCATATTCACATACCTTTTATTACACTATATTGTAGTAATTGTTCTATTTTATTACTTGTCATTGTTGTTAATCTCTTACTGTGATTAATTTATAAATCAAAACTTTACCATAGGTAGGTTTAGGAAATAATATAATGTACAGAGAGGTTGTAGCTATTTGAGGTCTGAGGCATCTACCTGGGATCTTGGGACATAGCCCCCATGCATAAGGTGGACTACTGTTTTCTTACAAAAATGTATAGAAAATATGCCTTAGAAGTGGTGTTGCTAGGTCACCATAGTATGATGTAATTTTGGCACTTTATAATGATGTTAATTAGCCAAGAAAAGGCTTCAAGCCCATTCCAATAAAAATGAACACCAGTGCAACGAGAAAGTACTGACTGATCATCAGTCCTTAAGAAATTCAAGTTGATTACCTTCACATTGGTGGGAACATGTGTGATGGGTACTTTTAACAACATAAAGATACCCTCTCTTTTCTACATTTAGGCTGAAAACCAGTTTTACCTATTTGTTCTTTTATTATCACTTAATTCACCAACACAAGATACCATTTGCCTTAACATCCATATACTGTAAATATATTGCTATTCATCCTCATCGCTAAACTCATAAGGAAAATAAGGAATAATGATTGAAAGTTACAAATGCACAAGTATAGACTGTACATTTGCTGTACAGATGTGTATGATTATTTCAGATCATGAATTCCTAAATGTAAGGTATTGATTTGTGTGTGTATATTTATGTATTTTTTCTCTGAGACAAAAGGAATTAAGTAGATGCTTTGTTGATGACTGTACAGAAATTCTTTTCCCTTTCCATCCTCAAAAAAAGGCTCCCTTACTACATGAAAGACATTCTCACCTTTGCTTTCTGTGACTTCCCTGTTGTTTCTATAAGATCCATTGCATGCTTCGTGACTCAGTTTTGCCAGCCTTTTATTTCATGTCTGTACAATTTTTCATTCTTTAATTATACCTCCATCAGTTGACTAAAATCTGAAAAAGTGGACATAAAAACAAATGGACGAACGACTATTCATAAGCAGTGATTTTTCCGACACAGGATATTCAAATACCTAGAGTAATGTGTGAACAATTCACCATGTATGCCAACAAAACAGAGGTTATCCCAGTTGCTAAAAAGAATTACCAGTAATTTTTGTGCATATTATTGCCCTTCTGAGGCAAAAGTAGGAAAATTTTATAAAAATGTAAAAATACAATCACAAGTAGATAAGTCTGAATTTCTTCTTTCACACAAGTGTAAACATGATTTTTGAGTCTGTATCAAAGGACTTAATATCCGTTATCAAGTGGATGTTGGACAAATTTTACCAGTAGTTTTAGACTGAATTGTTCAGAACCTGCATCATTCTTTCCAGTTAATATTGCTCTGGGGGAAAGTATTTTTTTAATTACTATTTTACAGCTTAAGACTGCTCTGACACTTCTCTGTGGTGAGAAGTGTAATTTTACCATTTGTGGTCACAAATAGTAAGCTCATGCTATGATGCTAATTAAGAGAACTACATCAGAAAGGAAGACAGAAATTTAAAAATCATAGCCATTTTATGGATTAAATCCATAGCTTTAATAAGGCAGAACTCTTTCAAACTTACCTATAGGTCTTAGAAGTAATTTTGAAAGTTTTACCAAAATATACGTAAGAGTTAAAAACAAAAGATGTGGAATATCCTTCATGCATCACCCCTAGAGGTACATTTTTTAAATGCCTAATTTAATGTTGAATTGTAAGCTTAATTGCTTTTGTAGATATAATTCTTCCTTAAATTTTCTTAGTCGTATTTTTACTGCATGTGTAATTTCACATCTTATAGTTAATTTGGCTCTACTTCAGCCCCAGTCAAAATGCCAGGGTAGGTAAAATAAGGACAGTATCAGCATGAGCCTCAGTCAAGCTATTTATCTTATAAAATCCTTCAAACTTCTTTTTCAAGGCTACAAAGTAATTTATTACAAGTATTTCTCTATCAACAAACTTAACCCACCAAAAGATGATCAATACTGAGCTTCTCCATCTCTGTCCTAATTTCTTGATTTATTTTAGTCTATATTCTGCGCATAAAATATTTAAAGCAAAGTTAAAGGTTTACAAACTTTCAGCTATTTTCAGTTTTACATGTTCTTAAATTACAGGATTAGAGTCTGCACACTTTTAGTGTCATTCTTTTTTTTTTTTTAACTTTAAAAATGACCTGCCCTGTGCATAGAAAGCTGCTTGTTTTGTATTTCCCAGCCCTCTTGCGTGCGTGCCTGCGTGTGTGTATTTTATCCCAGCTAGTTATAACCTGATAACCTGATTTCATACTGTGCTTCAGCACAACAATACAGTCATCAAACTAAAGCAACACAGTGAGCGGTCACATTAACCATCATTTTGCTTGATCACTCGGGAGAGATTAAATTTATTCATTTTTACTATAGATAATCAAATATTAAAACATGCTAACGTAAAGGGAGGTAGAACTATTGAGCTGCGACATGCTCATTGCCAAAACAATATCTTACATGTGATGTGTAACGTTCCTTGGCAAGATGTTTGGAGGAAAATTTCATCTTTCATCGGGTCTTTTTTTCTTCTCATTTGCATTTGGTTTATCTAAAGTGAAATCCATTCAATTTTATTGAACTGTAATTCTAGTAATTTACAATATTTACATGCTGCGGTTAGATTGAAATCAGTCCTTAATTCAAATTCAATCTAAATTTACTGCATAGTAATTAGGGCTTTGTAACTGACACTAGGGGCCTATTGATTTAATGAAAAACTTAACCTTACAGTAAGTGTTTAATTAGTTGCTGCAGTAGATTCTGTTCTGTCCTAAATTGTGGACTTTAGAGAATCAGGTACTAATTTAAATTACACAACTATATAAAGATCAGAACTAATTTTTTTTTTTTACATGTAGCCTAACAGATGAATTAATTTCTTCCTCTTTGAAAAGGATAAGGGAAAGAGGCGGTAATGAAAGTAATTTCCTACCCTGCCTAATTTTATGTAAGGCCAGGCTAGCTATGCTGGAAATGATTACCTACCTCTGTTAAATATTGATATAAAGAGTTATGAAAATTAAAATTCAATGAGATTTCTTCCAGGATTATTTTGTAAATGGAAAACTGAAACAATATACATATCTACTTAGAGCAGGAAGACTCTTGATACAGACAGAAAAATGAAAGATTACCTGAAATATAACTGAAGGTGTTTTTTCTTTAGATTATATTATTCAGCAACCCAAAGCTTCAATTTTAGCAATAATATTAATTTATTTCTATGTGAGAATTTAAAGCATAAGTTTAGATCAACAGCAGTGATCTTAAATGGCATCGCCAATGTTCCCCTTTGATAGAAAACTAAATCAGAACAAACTCTTTTAATTTTAGTCAATATTTTTCCTAATTTATTTTAAGAATTCCAATAAAGCATTGAAATAGGACACTTTTCAAGTGAATTGTAACCTGTCTATAATCTGTCAGGTCTATAACTCATTTCTCTTAGTACACATTTGTGTTCTCGAAGCTAGAAATAGTAATGTTTCTATATAAAACTAAGAGATTAATGCCAAAGGAAAGAAGATTCCTGCTAGCACATTATTCATCACTTGTCTAATTTATATTAGATGTACTAAAGGTTCAGTGAAAGAAGGTTTTTTTTTAATTTTTTTAAACCAGTATCACTCGTATTATCCACATCTTGTGAAAAACACAGAGAATTATTTTATGGCCAAATATAAAAGATTTTTAAAATAGAAACTTTAAATACTTTTATGTATATGCTCAAATAGTAAACTAACTGTTAAAAATATTCTAAGTAGATAATATGAATAAGGCTATTACCAAATGAAATTGGTGTACAGAAATAATTAATATAGTTAATGCCTATTATCACAGTGGGTGAACCAAACATTACAATGTTGATCAACATTGAATTTATTTTAAAATATGTAAGCAATAACTACAGAATAAGTAATATTAAAAAATCTAGTTTATGACTCAAAATGATTGAAACACCTGTTTCAAATGAACTAGTTCTTACTAAAATTAAAAATGTTTAATTCAAAGATTTCTCATTTTGGAAACGTTAATTTTTACATGGGGCCATGAATGAATAATTCTATTATAAGCTTCAAAACTCCTAATATGAAGAGACATTAAGATGCTAGTCAAAAATTTGCAAGAATAAAACTAATATGTGCTTGAGGTTATCTAAGACTTTACTTTGTGAAAAGATATTACAAAAATATCTTCCTTTTTTTTTGACAATACAATGGATTCAGACTTCACCACCTTGACAATATACCAGCTTAGGACCTTGAGCCCCCAGCACACCTCGGCATGAAGGCACTGCACCCCAGGTACAGAAGGTTGAAAACCACAAGCTCGGCTCCTTTTAATGCTCGCTCTGATGGATGGCACACGTAGAGGCCATATTGCCCATCTCTCAGAGTGGCCTTCGCTGCCAGCACAGCTGAAATCTGGATGCTGGCCGCATTCACATTGTCAGCTTAAATACCCAGTAAGGACTCAAACTGGGAATAAGACAAAGTACCATAGCATGTTGATCCACTTCACTGGCCCCACCAATTAGCTGTGAAGAATATGGCTCATTTAGAAGTGTATATGATAATACCGAAGCATAACCAGAAATTAGATATATAAAAAAGGAGGTCATTAGCTTGCACTTGTCTTATCTTCAGCTAAATGAATCGCAGATAAAATCAAATAGAATAAGTTAAGTCTTCTTAGGCTTTGGAGCCCTTTCTTATGTACTTACATTAGATGGATCTCCATAAAGAAAGTTTATAGCACTGCTATTTACAACACCACAGTTAATGTTGTGTTACAGTTTTCATTACCAACCTCTATTTTCAGAGGTGCATAGCTTTAACATAAAAATTTGTTCTAGGTTAAAAAGAAAAGCAGCATGGTAGATTAAATCCAGAAAATAAACCTAAAGGCAATATCCCCACAATTTTCAAAGTATTAGAATTCCAAGATAATGCACAAGTACATTGGCACCTGGTCTATATTAATGATTTCTTAACAGATTAAATACATACATTTTAATGGAAAATTAAATGTGATTTTTCTAGCATATATACTCCTGAGATATTTTTATTCATGAGCAAAAAACTGTAGACGTGGCTCATTATAGATAGAATTTAGCAAAACAAAGTTGATATTAAGTTTAAAATTATTTAAAATCATAATTCTAAATTATCTAGTTTATGAATTATGCACTTGCCATGTGAAAACATTAAGAGGAGCAAAAAGGTATGTAATATGTGATCTTTGCTTTTAAAAAAATTCTTATACTCAATTAGAGAATGTAAAACATTTCAACCAGAAGCTGGAGGGGCCATAGTAGAACTGTGATAAGACTGTAATATATACACTTCGTTTAGGTAGGTTGGTAGATTAGCAGGTGGTCATTTTCTGTTGGACAATTTTTCAGTACTAATGCTGGCATTATTAGGAGCATATCTAACAACCATACCTGTCCAGGGTATTATAACAAAATACCATAAGCTAAGTGGTAGGGAGGCTCAGTGTCTGATGAGGACCAACTTCCTGATTAACAGAAAGCACTTTCTCAATGTGTCTCTACATAGTAGAAGAAGTATGGGTGCTCTCCTGGGCCTCTTTTATAAGGGCACTAATCCCACTCATGAGGGCTTTACCTTCAAGACCTAATCATCTCTCAAAAGGCCTCACCTTCGAATATTATCCCTTTGGAGGTTAGAATCTCAAAATATGAATGGGGGGCACAAACATTCCTACCATAGCAACACCTAAATCATCTCAAGATATCTGACCTCTTAAACATCCAGACCCCATCAAATGAATGCACAGAGTCAGAAAATCAAATCTGGGAGACTTTCCTCAGCACTGATGTACTTCAGTTTGTCCAGGCCCCAATAGATCCAGATCCTAAATGTCCCATAAGGGTACTTACTAGGAACAGGGAGTTGAACTGTCCAGACTTCGAAAAATACCTCCTGCTGCCTCTGGGGACAATGTGGATGTATGAAACTCTCCACTTATGGTACCCACTCCTGAGAGTCATGAAAAACCTGCATGCTGGCCTGAGCCTTCAAGTTCTTAGTAGATTGCCTCACAGAAACTGGCGGGAAGGCTAGGAACGAACCTGGACTTAGCAGTCAGACTGCCAGGTAGATTCTTGGCTTTGCCACTGAACCACTGCTTAACTTCTCTGAGATCATTTTCCCCTAAATAGGAAAAACAATATTCACCTTGCATGGTGATTTTGGGGATTTAAAGAGATTTTATGCCGGGCGTGGTGGCTCACGCTTGTAATCCCAGGACTTGGGAGGCGGAGACAAGAGGTTCACAGGTTCCAAGCCAGTCTCAGCTACTTAGGCCCTCCGCAACTTAGTGAGACCCTATTTCAAAATAAAGAATAAAACTAGGGCTGGGGGTGTACCTTGGAGGTAGAATGCCCCTGGGTTCAATCCCCAGTACCACAAAAAAAGAAAGATTTTATATCCATACCATGTATTGCAAACTCTCTAGATGAAAGTAATGGTGATTATGCATGTCAGCATAATTGGTGAGTACTCATAGTTTGGCAGCAAGCCTTTATATTTCACTTGGGCTATTTTTCAAGCTTTTCCTATGTCTGACACCCCCTGGATTTTCATCTGGGATTTTGAAGATTATAAGGCAGCAAAAGCAAGACAAGCACCAAGGTGGACTCTTTCTCTTTGAGAGATTTATTTTGTGATTGAGCAACCAGCAGTACTTAGAAATTTGATTTTGCATTAAGTCAAAAACACACCAAAAAGCAAAAAAAAAAAAAAAAACCCTGTAGGAAACATTTTCAATTGTACCATGATTTGGACAAATTTCTTTCTTTTTTTTTTTTTTTTTTTGGTACAGGGGATTGAACCCCGGGGCGTTCTACCTCCGCGCTACACCCCTGGCCCTATTTTTTATACTTTATTTTGAAACTGGGTCTCACGAAGTTGCGGAGGGCCTCACTAGGTAGAGAGAGAGACAGGGAGAGAGAGAGAGCTGAGACTGGCCGCGAACCCAGATCCTCCAGTCTCCGCCTCCCAAAGTACTGGGATTACAAGCGTGCGCCACCACACTTGGCTAAATTTCTAAAACTTTGCATAAACTGCTCTGGCATTTAGCCACTTAAGTGATCATTTGAAAGTAAATGGTATCTTAAATCATATAATGGATTAAACTGGATTGATGCAAATTTACAGTAAATTGGCCCAAAGCACTGGTTTGACTATTGTTTTGTTTATTTATACAGTCTTATTTATATATCATAGCAAATTTACACATATTGCAAGTTCATGTAAAGGGTACACAGTAGACAGTTTCTGAGCCATCAAGTCACACCATCAGTAAATTTGTTAAAACAAAACATTTGCTGAGGTAATGATAGTGGCCTCCTCAGAATCCTGGCTGAGCTGCCTCTGGCATTCTGTACTAGGCTAAGATCACCCAGCAGCAGAATCTTCTTCCTATGGCTGCCAATATTGAGATCGAGGTCCTCAAAGCATTGCAATCATATCCTCTTAGGAACGCTGCCAGACCCAGTGGCAAGTGACTAGAGGGGACCCTCGCTGGACATTGCAGGTGCTGAGAAAGCTGTTCATTCATCTGTAGGCCATGGCATTACAATTCTGAAAATGCTCCGTGTTTCTTCTAAAGACAGCCTCTGGCCTGAAAACTTCTCTGCTGCTCCATGAGCTCTCTTGAGTCTCAGGGCTTTACTGTCTCTAGAAGAATCCTAATTGTTCCACTTCTGGGTTTCCTCTCTAGACCAAACCTCTGCTTGGCAATGGCTATCAGAAAATTCCCAAATAAACTACTGAAAATTTTTCAAAAATAGCCAAAAACAAAACGAAACAAAAAACAGGATGGGCTTTTTAAGGTATCTTTGTTTGTTTGTTTGTTTGTTTGTTTGTTTGTTTTGTGGTTCTGGGGATTGATTCCAGGGGCATTCTACCTTCAAGCTACACCCCTGACCTTTTTTTGTTGTTTTGTTTTGAAACAGGGTCTCACTAGGTTGCTGAGAGTCTCACTAAATTGCTGAGGCTGTCCTTGAACCTATGATCCTCCTATCTCAGGCTTCCAAGTACTAGGATTAGACACATGCACCACCATGCCATGCTTAAAGTATCTTTGTATGCACACCTGTGTTCACCTGCCCTGTGTGTGTATAATAGTCAAATTCAGGTAAGCCTGAGACTAAAGAATTTAAATCATAAACATGAAGGGTCTTTACTTTTAGTAATTTATTTATAGTCGTATTCCTAGTTCAGAAACTGACATTTTTTTCTGGGCTCAGTTTGAATTATCTAGACAGCTTACTATTTAGGAAGTTATATAAGATATTTGATTATACAAGTAGAATAGTATAACGGGAGAAACAATCTACTAACATATTTATGTGTGCAAGTGTTTGTGCATGTACATGTGTGTATAAATTTGGAAAAACCAAAAATGGAAACATATAGAGAAAATTCCATATATAGAAAGCTATCAAATAACAAATTTTAAGATTAAGATTCCCTAAATAACAAATTTTATTTTTTAAATCCTAGCTTTAAGCATACTAACTCAAAGCTCATAGATAAGTTTATTTGCAGCTCAACATAGCACAGAATTTAGTAACTTTTTTCCACTCTGTATTATCCATCAGGATACACTTGTGGCTCAGTAATGATTTTGTAATATTCTAAATTATTTGAACTGAGAGTAGGTTAAATACAATTCATCACGATTTAGCAGTTCAGATTGTAGGATGCTTACATGGGGTTAAGATTATCTTTTATATTCTGATAAGCTATTTTTGTTAGCCATTTGATGAGGGAATATTCTTAATGTCTACCTGGGGATAGCTCAGTACCACCAGATGGTATTTTGCCATCCACAGGTTCCACTTTGCCTGTTTTGCAAGTTTGTGACAGCCCACAGGGATGTGCCGAGGCATCCATCCAGTCAATAATGTATCTGGGACAACTCGAACTCTGCAAACATCTTTATGAGTTTAAGCAGCACCCCTTACTTCTGCTCTGACAAAATTGAATACAATAAGGCACGGCATTCCATTTGGAAAGAATGCACTGTTAATTGCCCTAATGTGGGGCAAGAGGACAGAATTAATTAGAGTCGTTCTATGGAGTTTTCAGAAAGAGCTGCAGAAATCTTGCTTCTTTTATATTATATCTTGAGTACAGAAAATCATTTCAGTAGGAACACCCTGTACATCGATAAGAATTATAATAATAACAATGGTTGTTATTATTATCATCACTACCAGTCATGTTATTTTTTTAAAATGAGAATCTATAATGGGATGTGTGCTGTGAAGAACTTTTGCCCTTTGATGAGTCTCTAGAGTCTTGTGCTATGGAGCAAATAATTTTCCATCTGTCTTCAGATTTTGTGAGTCTCATGCTCTCTGGTGACTGGAAATTTTCTAGGCATCCTTCAGTCCACCCCCCCCCAAAATTACAATTTTATATTTTGTACATAAAACAAAGTAGCTATTTAAAATATTTTAAGATTAAAATTACTTTGTGATATTTTGACTCTATTTGTGAGTTTGTTCTTTGAAATACCTTCTGAGACTTTATGACTTAAGAATATCATTTATGGTCCTTCCAAAAAAAATTATTCCTTAAAATTTCATAGTAAATCTGGAACTTATTTGTTCACTTTATCAAGAAGAAATAGTGCTGATACAATGTAGAACAAGAAAAGTTACATTAAAATCAAGTTTAAAATTTTGTTTGATTATTAACTTTAGTCTTTTTTATAAAATAGAAATAAAAGTTGAATTCACAATGAAAAAATGAAGAGATTATTCATTTTCACATTATGCAGGATAAATGTGAAAGCATCTTAGATAAAGTAAATGAATAGGTTGATTACTCACATAAAATACCAAAAATGAAATTTTGAATATATATATATATTTCACTATATCCTCTGTCTGCTTTTTTCTTATCTAAAACCTTAGAAAAAAAGCCTAAGAACAGATAATAAGAAATGGGTTCTTCAAATTCCTGGACTATATTGTATATATATTTTAAAAAATTATGCCTGACAAAGTAAGAAACAGGTAGAATTTCCCATTATGTGAGATCTGTACTTTAGGACAGAGATAGCCCTGCCAATTAATCATTTTTGAAGGATGTTGAATAGTGCTAAGTAATAATTCTCTTGAAATTCATTGTTGAAAGTTCGCAGAGATGAGTGCTATTAAAGTATATTATTCTATGTATGATTCTGCTTTAAACCAGAAAAGTGGACATTAATTTGTAGTTTTCTACATTAGTAATTTATCTACTTATGTCACTCAGTTCACTTGATGCATTCTAATGGTTTGGTCTTAACAAAGAAAAGAATGAACACCACATCCTTCATGATCCAATTATTTAGAAATTAGAAATCGTTTAATAAGGTTTCCTTCATCGTTTCTCCTATTCTAGTGAGTGTCACTTAGAACCAAAAGAATATTTGGTTGACTAGACCTAGTCCTCCTTGGCAGGACTAGGTAAACTTCGCTGTCATCTTGCAAACATAGTTTTGCTTTACTTCCATAATAATTTGATAATCATTAATGATAATCATTTATGCTTAAAGTCTAAGCCATAGGTGTGTGTATGTGTGTGTGTGTGTGTGTGTGCGTGTGTGTGTGTGTGGTGTGTGTATGCGCATGAAAGAAGGGCCATGCCATTGTTCTTAAAAAAAAACTCTTTAAGGTTTTTAAGGGTGTGATAATGTTAAACTAGTATACACTTTGAGAAAAGACAAAATACTGCTTTCTTTTCACATAATACCACTTTTTTAGCAAGTCTCAACCTAAGAGTCTGTAGAAATTCAGTTCATCCCCTTTTAACTAACAGATACTGTGAAAATAAAATGAAGCAATAAATCTAGGTAATACTGACATACAATGTACTGATTGTTTTAATTATATTTTATAAGTTAGAAGTAAAATTAAAAGACCTATAGTTATCTCTTCTGGCAAGTGTGTTTGCTTATTTTCCATTACTGTGAAAGTGCTTCTATCCAAATAATAGTGAATATTTGGGGCTGTGATAAAACTTACGATTTCTATGTGAATATTTTTGGTTTTGTTAGCATATTGGACACAGATTCTACATCTCTTCTACAGATTTTGTATCCCAGCTAAACTGTGTTGTAAAATATAATATGAACAAATTCTGGTAGTATCACAGAACTTCACAATCACTTCATCTTTCTGGGTCCACTGTTCTCTTATAGAGGAGAACCAAAAAGAAGAAGATTAGGTAATCTTTACTTCTATTAAAACTATACTTTTCACACATATCTATCTAATGCTGCTTTGGGGGTATCAGATATGGATAACCTCTTTTAACTCTCTGTGTTGGGGTATGTACATTGGCTATATTAAACAAGAATAAATTGTGAATAATGTACTGATCATTAATAAATAATCAACTATATTATGATGTGAGACTACAATGCATCATTAAAAGTATATTAAAAAAAGATTCGGCCAGGTGTGGTGGAATATGCCTATAATCCCAGTACTTGGGAGGCTGAGAAAGGAGGATTGCAGGTTCGAGGGTGAAACTCTCAGCAACCTAGTAAGACCCTGTTTCAAAAAAATAAAAATAAAAGATAGGGATGGGTGTGTAGCTCATAGGTAGAATGCCCTGGGTTCAATCCCCAGTAACATACACACACACACACGCACACACACACACACACATACACACACACACACACACACACACACACACACACACACACACTTAAATAGAAGAAAAGATAAACATGAATCAGGTCATAGTGAGCAAGAAACTTTCAGATGCCAAACTCAGAGCAGTAAAGGTGACACATAATGAAAGATAAATATCAGGGAGATTTTGGTGGAAGTGTGTAAGAATTCTTCTACTGAAATCAGAGCTCTATACCAAAGCCCCTTAGTTGAGGTCTGCAAATGTAACCATGCCAGGAAATTAAAGGAATCAAAAGGAGATGGTATTGCTAGCTTCTTGACAGGTGGGCCTTTGAAGTCTCTGGAGAGAAGGAGTGTTAAATGTTATAAAGATAGGTTAATATATATATGTTTTAATTTTGACCTGTTCTACCCCTAAAGCTTGAATATTCATTCACCTATTATACAAATGCTCCAAATTTGATGTGCTCATTCCAGATCTTTTTTCAGGGCTCAATCCATCTATACAACAACAACAACAATATCGAACACTTATAAAAGACTTAGCAGGCAATAGCATATAGAAGCAGGTAATATTCAAGGCACTTCACGCAGACTAACTCATTAAATCGTCATAACAGCCCTGTGAAGTGAATCTGTTCCATTCTATACATGAGGGGACTGAGATATAGAACAAGTAAGTAACTTGCCCAAGGTCACACACACTTCAAAAGTGATGGTATCAAGATCCCAGCCAAACAGTCTGGTTTTAGAATATTTGCTACTAATGACTATGCTTTGTTTTCTCTCAACTGTCTATCAGCTGTGTCCACTTAATTGCCAGATACAGTGACTAAATGTTCCACAGTTCAAACTCCAAATTGGCCAATGTCTCCTTTTTTTTAATTATCCTTGTCTTCATGTCCTATTCAGTGGTATGGGACATAAAAATGTTTTCTTCCCTTTGCCTTATCTTCAATATCTAATCAAACACAAGAGTTTTTCTCTGAAATAATTCCATTCTGTCTCATCTTCTCCTTTCCTCTGCCTCTTCATTACAGGTTTCATAACTTCTTGTGTAAACTAATAGAATAGACTTCCAATTTGTCACTATATAGTCACTTGATTTCTTTCAATCTGCCTTCTTCCCATACCCAGGTCTAGTGTCACCTTTATAAAATACACATGTCCTCCTGTTATTTCCCCCAATTAAAATTCATCAGTAGTTGCCCTTAATCTTCAAGGTATTGTTGAAACATTTTCAGGAGCTCCTGTGTAGTATTCCACTGCAATCTTTACAAATTATTCCCCAACTTCCATCTCCCTCCTCTTCCTCAACCTCACACACTTCCTTGTTCTAATCAAATGTCTTTTCATTTTTCTTGTATGCTCAGTTCCAATGCCACCCCTATATTTAATAATCCATTCAAAATGTCTTACTGAGAATGTATTTAGTTTTAGACATCGAATTAAAGGTTTACGAACTGGAGGATAATCTGCATAAACATAGGTATTTTCTTCCGTGGGCTTACAGTTTAGCTAATTATAAAGACAAGCAAGCCTTTAGAGAAAAAGAGCTACACGGTAGAGGAAACATGTTCTTTAAATAGAGATCTAAGAGGAGAAATTGGAGACTTCCAGAAGTAAGTTAAGTATTTGCTACAAAATAAAGGAGAAACAGGAATACATCAAGAATTGGAGAAAACAGCCCTTCAGGATCATGTCTGTAATCCTCTGGGGAGCTCAGTATCTCAGAGAAAAGATGTGTGAAGTGAAAACCCTCTAGAGAAACTTCCTTGCGCTCCCCTCTTCTTGCCCAGGTGAGATCCCGAAACATCCCTTGTTTCTTTCCATCTGAAGAAGGATCACTATATAAAACAACTGCTTATTTATTCCCTAGACCTGGGGCTTCTTAAGGCAAATCCTTTGCAAACACTTAGTATACACTGGAGAGAGAGAGAGAGAGCTATGGATTTATTTATAAAAGATATTGAAATGTTGTCAATACAGTATGATGAGGAGGCTCTATGGGTACAGTTTATGTAGAATAAAAATAAAACTAGCCTTAAGGAGGCAGAGAGGGTACAGTAAATTGTGTGTGCCCACGTGTGCATATAAAATAAGGGAAAAGCCGAATCTGTTAAGGGATTAAGGTCAGCAATGCAGAGAAAACTTCTCATGGGAAAAATCAGGGTACATGAGAGAATTTTTTTAATGCAAATACCTATTAAACAAGACATGTGGCACCAACCAAAGGCTAGAAAACACCCAGCAATATTTCAGACACAATAGAGGAAAGATAGGTAAAGACAAAACAAACAAACAAACAAAAACCACCATAAAAAATTACTCATCTAGTTGGCTTGAGGTACTTACTGTTTACTTTTAGAGATAAAATATCCCCCAAGTGAGTTCAGAGTGGCTACCAGCAAAGCATCAGCAAGCTGCCAGAGCAAATGACCAGAAAATGACAAACCACAGATATTAAGTCCCAGTCATTAAGGAGCAGGTATTGAATATGTTTTGTGATCGCTCAGAGCTGTCACAAAAATGAACATGGGGCATCAGAGAGATCTGAACAGGCTCAGGGAAAAACAACAACAGGGGGCAGAAGAATCTAAACGCAGAGAGTGAAACAAGAGACTAGTTTGACAGATGCGATACTACCTATGTATTTTATAGACAAAACTAAATATTTGACTGTGATTTTTGAAAGCTACTCACTCAGTACTTCCCTTCAGTGTTTACTGTGCTTGCCCACTTATGATAAGTTCCTTCATTATTCATCCACTGTATTTTTTTCTGGATATTCTATACATGTATATCAATTTAAGTGTGCTTCTTCAGAAATGATTTACCCACAGCCCATGCACAATTAAAAATTTAGTAAAATAGATTTTAATGACAGAATAAGATGATGATTTTACTTCTCCTTTTTAGCCCGTGTCTTGCCATCAAACAAAAATGTCAATCTGTAACTTTTCAATGTATGATTTTGAGTGCTCCTTTAAAAATAAGTCATAGTGTATCTGAATTCAACACATTTGTTAGCGCTGATTTGCAATGGAGTGTGTTTGAAAGTACATGTAATATGCACATGCCAAATGAATTCATTAAGACCAGTGTGATTACAGTGAATGTCAAATGAATTAATAATAATGGGACCTCTAAGTGTTACCATTACTTTCACAGTGTGTTACTGTTTTTATACTTATGAGCCCTGAGGATAAATGACACTCACATATTACCCGTGTATGTTAATTGTATCTTGATAATCAAAGGTTGATCTAGCAATATGTGGGCAGTAAAAATTTCTAGCCCCCTAAACACAGAGAAATTACTATTATTTATAAGTTTCATTGAATAGTGATTCAATATTTTAGATTCCAATTATAAATGGCATTTATATTATACCTCCCGCACATTCACTGAAATGTTACAGCCTTCAGACATATTTTTTTCTATGGCCAGTATTTGGAATAAAGAATTTAAGTTTTGAGAAACTTTTTCTAAGATTTTATAGTTTTCTTTACTTGAGAATAGGCAGCATATTGGAGATGGAGAGCTACATATGCACATATATCCACATTTAATCTTCATTCAAATAAATGAAAACATAAACACATACACTCATTGTGACTCAATTGCCCGACCTTGGAATTATTATTTCTTTGATAGCAGTTCTCTCATCAGCAAAATTATAATGAAATTACAAATCACCCACTTTTATGAACTTTGAAACATTCTCTACTAACAGATAAAGGTGCACATATTTCTCTTTCCTCCATTCCTAACCCAGCCTTTTCTTCTCATGATGGTGATGGTTGGAGGTATAGGTGGGGAGGCCTGGGGTGGATGAAGAAGAAAGAGTTGAAATGAAATAAAACCCAAGTTCATTTCAGCTACAACAATGTATAATGTATAATGGACTACACATTTAATCTTATTTAATACTTGAATAAAGTAATAATGAGGCTCAGTCTTTTTAGCATGGAGGAAGAAAAAATGCAGAAAAGGATTTCAGATCCTTTGAGAAAAAAGTCAGGAAACAAGAGAACTATCTTCTTTCATCTTGAAGCACCAGCACTGAATGTCCTTTATACTTCAATACATAGCAGATTTATTTGCTTACTTGTTTTAATGGTCAAACTTAATGAATCTACAACCCCCCCCTTACCTTCTATTCACTATTTTAAGTTTCTTGTTGCTTGCCAAGGGTAAGTGCAGTGAATGCCGTAACTATTTAATGGCAGTTACTATTCTAGAGAGAAACTGGAAGATTTGAAAACCCAACATCATTTATAATGTTTTTTCCAAAAGAAAATATTTTTAGCTTTACTGAGTCAACTCACAAGCACTCTTTGCAATACAACAGTTTAAAAATGAGCATTTTCCTCCCTGGTCAAAATTGTGATCTATGCCTTAAATGTCATAAATCACATGCTTCTCACATTTGCATGTGATATGAAACTGGTAAATCACTTAGAGGATGGTATCATCTAGTTTCGAAAAGATATGCATGGACTTAAACAACAGGAATACCCTCTAACTAGAATAATTATAGTCCTCAACCTATATTTCTTCCCCCTCAAAAAGCTAAGTAAATTTCAGGGGAAAACCAATACAGCTTGGCAGAAGTGCCTGTGAAAATTATATTTTAGTTGATTATTCAGTAATATTCAACTATATGATAAAGCCAAAAATCCCATTCCTATATCAATACTTTTTAAATTTTTTTAGTACTCTGAAGTTTATATTCTTATTCTTCCTACATTTGGTATTATCTCTCATATCCCAACTTATTATTCAGGGAAAAAGGATCCTTTTGGTTATATAGAAATGGTATGAGCTGTCATGTCAATCAGTTTTCTAGAATTTATTGTATGATCTCACCACATATTCACAACAGGCATAGCTGTAGACACCCGAGCATTTTTTTTTTACATCAGCTACAATAATTATTGCCATCCCCATAGAATTGAGAGGTTTTAACTGGTTAGTAACTTTACATGGAGGAAACATTAAAGGATCTCCAGTCATATATATTTTTGGATCATATTAACAAAAGCACAGTATAAAAATCCAGGAGATGGAAATCCCTCTGTAGCCCGGGTTTGTCAGGTCAAAGGTGAAGGACTGTACTTAGTTCTAAACAGCCTATCTTAAGACCGCATCCGCACGCTGGCTGCTTCCAGACAAAAGGAGTGATATGCTTAAGAGGATTATAAAAGATGCCACATGAGGAGTTGCTGAGGAAAAAAGTGATGATGAAATTCAGTGGGATAAGTATAGCAATTGTCAAAACTGAGGGGCTAATGTGTGGAAGGAGGAAAATTTAGTCTGTGGCACTCTGCAGAATAGAACCACACCTAATGGGGCATGTGGATACAGATTTTTGGCTCACTAGAAAAACGGACTGCAGTATTAGAGCTGAAAATAGAATTGACTGTTTCATGAGTAGGTATCACCACCATTAATAGGATTCAAGCAGATGTTTAAATACTACCCTTTCAGGAGGAGGAGGAGAAGGGGTGTTATCTAGTATTAACTAGTAAGTATTAATTAGTAAAGCATTAACTAGAGGGGTGGAGACGATAGTGACTTTCCAGTTTTGGGGTTTGCTCTTACTGTGACTCACAATAAGAAAGAAAATGTACATTATAAGTGTTACACATGGAAGTATAGAAAACTGAAATTAATTGGTCACAAAATAATGCTTACCGTTATTACATATAATTCATTCATTCTATTTGAGTCTGGCTTAATAGATTTCATTTTTTAATGCTATTGCATCTCTCTAAATTGAATTCACATCCCAACAATACTAAATGACCCACAATTTGGGAAACACCGAGCTGGATGACCACTTCCAAACCATGATTCTCTCATGGCGGATGTAATGGTGGGAGCAGACATCTCCCATGGTGGGAAACAGATGCTCCCCGTGTGACTGACAGGCTAAGCAAATAGAGAACAACATGATGAATTTCCTGGGACTACTCTCACTATGTTGACTTCAATTTAAATTTGAACTATATTAACAACAATATTATTTGGGGATACATTACTTGCATACATACACACATGCATAACCTATTTTTAGCCAATGATAATGTTCAGCAATATAGAGCCTCGCGCCTGAAGAAAAGGAGGGGGCAGAAGTTCTTAACAAGTTCTTGATAATTCCAGGCAACAATTCTTATCACTCAAAAGGAAAACAGTGAGAATATGTGGCTGGTGGACATAAAAGGGGACAGATGGGTGGGAGATAATTAGTGTCTATAAGCTGTTATTACTAGAATCTTATTACTAGGGATGGGGGAGAATTAGAATATAAGACTTAAAATTTTACCTGTGACTTATACTTACTACTAACTAGTGCCTAGGCATTTGTATACTTTATTCCAATATTCACAATGACCCTATAAGAAACACCTTAGACAACAAAAAGAAAGCTTGGTGCAGTAAAGGGACATTCCCAAGACCATGTGACCAGAATTTACTGTATTTTCTGTACATTAAGAATACTATTACCTTGGTATGGTGGCACACACTTGTAATCCCAGTAATTGGGAGGCTGAGACCACAGGAACCCAGATTTGAGGACAATCTCAGCAACTTAGTGAAGCCCTCAGAAACATAGTGAGACCCTGTTTCAAAACAAAAAATAGGGCTAGGGATATATCTCAGAACACCCTGGGTTCAATTCCCAGTACCAAACACACACAAAAGAGAATATTATTGAAAGGAGTAGAGGCTTGGATGGTCCTTGACGTGCCTTGTTTTTTTTTTTAATCCCTGAACTATAGTATACATAACTTTTCAGTTAGGAGATTTTTCAGGCAGGAGAGAGGTAGAAAGAGAATTGCTAGCAGTGACGAGTGTAGAGAGTTAGACCCCTTGTGCTACTTGAATACATCTTTCCAAACACTTTCTATATTTGCTATTACTAATTGTGAATTATACTTCTTAAAGAGAGACTGTTTTATTTTTCCACTGAAACTTGGAAAAAAAATATCCACACCTTATAGGAAAAATAATTGTGCAGATTTTCTGAGGCAGATATCTCTTTAAAAAAACAAATGTGCTTCCAAGTCACGGTGTGGTTTGTGGCCATGGTTGAAAAGACTGCTAATCTGGACAGGTTGGTCTCTCTGTATCATCAATCAGATGTTCATACACTTGAGATGTTTACACTCTATAAGTTTCAGTCGCTTTCATTTTGTAAATCAGATGTTTATTGTGTATCACTGAGAAATAAAGGTAGAAGGGAAACAGTGCTCATCCTCTCTGGTTTACTCAGTCTAATCAAATGTGTACTCGGCAGTATCATATGCATGTGTTTATAACCTCCGTTTCTTCCCATTCGAATTTACTTTTATGAATGATAGTAGATAGCCTTCTCAGAAATTTATTTTCCATTCTCTCACCAAAGGTTAGGACTGACTGGCTCTAGGTATCTTCCTAGTAACTCCTGGGGTTCTTTTAAGCTCATACCACTCTGGCCAGGCCCTAACTTTCCTTAGTCATTGGGATATTTATTTTCAGAGACCAACCTAAACCTGCAGGGCTGGCCTGATGACTTGGTAACAGGGGATCCCTGCCCCACCTCTTGGCACCCCCTTATCTCTTGTTGGCACTTTTTTACCTGGGGACTCACAGCTAATGGTCTGAATGTCCACCTGCCCACGTCTGGCTTCCGGCCCACCTTGCAGAGTCACCAGCTGCCCTCCCTGAGCCAATCAAAGAAAAGAAATTACCCCAGCAGAAAATGACTTAGAGATTTGGCTGCAAGAGGTAACTTAAAGGGTTGGCACCAAGTTTGGGCTTTACTGGTAGTGGCAGGTGGTGAGAGGAGGCAGCTATGAAATCAGGGCTCCATCAGGAATGGCGTTAGCACACAGAGGCAGTGAAGGTGTGGGAGATGTCTCAACCTTTCCAAAGTGGATTTTTCCCCTCTCATACAGCAAGTTATTCTTTCTATGCACATAACCACTCATGACCATAAATATCCTCCTAGAGAGTTGTGAGTTCCAAGGGGAGAACAGCACAATTCACTGAATTGATCAGACAATCCGGTCAACCCAATGTAAAGATGATGTGAGGGGCTAAGGATGGAGCTCAAGGGCACAGCACCTGCCTAGCAGGAGTGAGGCCCTGGGTTCAATCCCCAGGACCATAAAAAATAAATAAAAATAAAAATAACATGAATCTGTGGTAAGGACCTCAATAATGGCAAGTCAAAGCCATGGAGTCTGAGAACACCAATTCCATAACTCATACACGGTGAGCTGTACGGTGTGTTGGGACATGAGCAGGAAGGGGAAGAAACCAGATGAGTGAAAGGTCCAACTGCAGGTCTCATCTATACCAGGGTCAGCCCTCTGCATCTGCAGGTTCCACATCCATGAATAATTCAACCAACCATCAATGGAAAATCCTCAGAACAAAAGTGGCACCAGTACTAAACATGCACAGATACTTTTTTTCTTGTCATTATTCCCTAAAATGATATAGGATAACAACTATTTACATAACATGTACATCGCATTAAGTATCGTTAGTAATCTAGAGATGATTTAAAGTATAGAAAGCAGGGCTGTGCATAGGTTATATGCAAGTACTAGGCATTTTACATAAAGAACTTGGACCTCTGTGGATTTTAGTATCCTGGAGAACAGGGCAGGTCTTGGGAACAATCTCCTGCAGATACCAAGGGATGTGGCATTTATAAGCATCCAGAGCAACAGGCCTGCACCTGTTTCCGACTGACATCAATATCTAGCAGAATCCATGATGGTGGGGCATATCGGCCAGGATATCAGGACATCATTGGCACTCGAAGGAAGTGACAGCATTAATGTTCTGGGGACTTAGGCAATATGAAGCAAAACTTCATTTAGTACGTGGAGCACAGAAGATTTTTAGGGCAATGAAATTATTCTGTAAAATACTATGATGGTGGACCCATGCCATTATATATATTTACATAATTTTTTTTTTGCAGTACTGGAGATTGAACCCAGGGGAGTTCTACCTCTGTGCTACACCCCCGGCCCTATTTTTTTATACTTTATTTTGAAACCGGGTCTCACAAAGTTGCGGAGGGCCTCACTAAGTAGAGAGAGAGAGACAGAGAGAGAGAGAGAGCTGAGGCTGGCCGTGAACCCGGATCCTCTGGTCTCCACCTCCCAAAGTAAAGTTATTTTAAATAATTTTAAATATTTTTTTCAAAATCCATAGAATGGACAACATTGAGACTGAGTCCTAGTACATTTTGTGAACTCTGGGTAATAACGATGTGTTAACTTTGGTCATCCATTGTAACAAGTATACCAAGCTGGTTCAGAATGGCGATAGCTGGGAGTTGGGGGTAGTGGTGAGGGATATTGGGGAACTCTCTGTGTTTGCTCCACTCAATGTTATAGTCTAAATATAAAGTTTATTAAAAAAATAATTTAATCATCTACCTCCAGGGACAGGTAGCAGGACAGAAAGCTGTTTGGGCCACAGTCAGGCGAGGCTCTCTTCTCAATGGGAGAGTGCAAAGTAAAATGAGAAAAATCAAGAGGGCCAGGGGGCTGGGCTGCAGGTTTCCAAAGGCTTGCCGTAGGGGCATAGAATGAAGCTTGTGGGAGTCTCCACCGCCACGCCTCTGTTTGTAGGTGGAGATGACACACCTAGTGTTCTGGAAGAGAGCATCCCTGTAGGTCAGGATGAGCACAACTTGGTTCTCATCTCTTTGGTGGCAGAGACTGGGTGGGTTTCCTTGATTGCAGTAGGCCCAGCTTCTAGCGCTCACTTGGCCCCAGGCAGGGAGGGGAGAGCAGGAGCGTGGCTGTCATTCTCTGCTGGGGAGTGAGGTCAGCCTTCACACACAGCAAAGCTCAGTTCATACGGAAGCCCTTATAAGGCCGGTTGGGTGGGCAATGAAGAGCAACAGCGCCGCTGGGCTTTACACAGCAGAGGGCGTCCGTCCACACTGGCCACAGTTAGTGGGGAAAGTACATGACCCTCAGGGGTAAGGAGACTTTCGGCCACCATTTGGTCTGGGCCACTCACTGGCCATGACCATTTCTTACAGCTTCCCTTCTCTGACCTTCAGTTTCTTCACTCAAATGTGATGGCATGGTAGTGGATGCCGGTAATCCCAATACTTGGAAGGGTAGGACAGGATTGCAGGTTCCAAGCCAGCCTCAGCAACTTCACAAGACCCTCAGCAAGTTAGTGAGACCCTGTTTCAAAATTAAAAATAAAATAGGGCTGGTTGTGTAGCTCAGAGGTAGAATGCCCCTGGGTTCAATCCCCACTATTAAAAAAAAAAAGTGAAGGCACTTTGGAAACCCTCCCACGAATAAAAGATATGATCATTCATACAGTAAAATATACTGTGATAGGTATAAATTGTCTTTCTGCTTTTCCCCATCCCTATTTGGTAGATTCCAAAAGCAAACGACTAAAATTACCCCCAGAAAGAGACTTGCAAAGATGAAAGGAATCCGAGACTATTTTAAAAATAGATCCTGTGGGAAGTACGCATCCAAGCTTTTCTTCCTTCAACAAACTCTCCTGACCCAGAGGGAGAGTCCCTCAGGCAGCGGATGGAAAGCAGCCGAGGTTGGGACCTCCTCCTTATCTACCTGAGTCTAACAGAAATCCAGAAAACTTTCTCCGCTCAAAGACAGCATCCCCCAATGATGGGGCTAGAGGAGGGGGAACAGAACATCCCCTACCAGGGTGCTCGGCTGGGATTTTAGCACTTAAATCCTTTCCACCCCTTCCTTTCTGAGGGCAGTGGCTGCATTTACTGCACAGCTGCTGCTCTGCTCTGAGGAGGCTGTCGGGCTCCTTAGAAACCAGCCCTTCCTTGGCTGGAAATGTCTCCAAGCACTGGAGTACACTGTTTATTTCCTATTCTTTCCTAAGCGCCAGCAGCATTTCCACTCTCCCTGCTGTTTAATCCAAGGTTTTAGTGACAAAACGGGCTCTACTCAAGCAGCCCTTGAGCAGGGGGTCAGAGGCTGTTAACCAGGCCTTTCTGTGACTCGTCCTTGTGGCCCTCGCTGTCAAGTGCAAGGAGACTGGAGCAGGCATTTGGAATCAAAGCAGCCCCTCTCTTGGAAATAGCCAGCTTTCAGATGACCCACCACTTGTCCACCAGTGCTCCCAAGTGCAAACAGCCTCCACGGAAATCGTGGTTCATACATGTCCCCATCCTCCTGTTCTGTTCTCCCTTCTACCTAACTCCTGAGAGCAGACTCCTCCTAGCAGAGTAAGAGACACTGCAGAAGAAAACACGCAACTTTTCTGGTTACATTTTCTCCTTTCTTCCTTCCTTTCTTCCCTCCTTCCCTCCTTCCTTCTTTTCTTTTCTTTCCTTTTTTTTTTGTTGTGGTACTAGGGATTGAATCCAGGGGCATTCAGTCCCCCTGGAAAAGGCACACCCCCAGCCCCTTTTCAAATTTTTCTTTTTTGTTTGAAACAAGGTCTCACTAGGTTGTTGAGGTTCTCACTAAGTTGCTGAGCATGGTCTCAAACCTGTGATCTTCCTGTCTCAGACTTCCAAGTACTGGGATTACAAGTGTGTGCCACCATGCCCAGCTTTGAACTGCTTAGTTCTAGGAAAAAAAAAAAAAAAGAAACAGAAGTAAAGTCTTCCTCCTACTCTAGTACTCTACCTCTACTTCTACTTTCTCTTTCCCTCTTCTTCACTTCTTCATTTTCATCCTCTTCCTCCCTTCCCACTGTGTGGACTCTCATTCTAAGACCCAGAACTCAGGATAATTCTACTAGTATTATAGTTTAGCTATAATCCAGTGAGCTAAAATGGGCTTTGGCAGAAAAGCTAGAAACCAAACCACTTTGGGTAAGGTATTTACACAGGAAATACACATTAAACTTTAAAAATAAATTTTAAATAAACTTACACATTACAAAGTCAGCCCACTCTTAAATCAGGTACAGCTTGTAGTGCTGTATGTTGCACAACTGTCTCCTGTAGTTAAGAAATCAAGATAATC
Organism: Glis glis; assembly: GCA_004027185.1. Classification (NCBI taxonomy): domain Eukaryota; kingdom Metazoa; phylum Chordata; class Mammalia; order Rodentia; family Gliridae; genus Glis; species Glis glis. Next base: position 27,867 of record PVJS01016859.1, read on the forward strand.
CCTGAAGCGCACTAAAGTATCAAGCAGTTGTATATTTTGCTAAATCATATTAATCTCTAATAACATCATAAATTTGTTTACTTAGCCCTGCGAGCCCAAGCAATGACATGCAATTGATCTTTGTCTGACAGAGCCTGAAACACTGGCTCAAGACAACACACTGATTCGACTCCGGAAAAAGCATTTGGGGTTAAACGTGCCAGGTGTGGGCCAGGCAGATGGCATAGCAGCGGTGCCTTGTGTTGTCATGCACATAATCTGATTTCTGAAATGACCTCGAGACACCAATTTGCTCTGCTCGATATCAGGTGTGCTGTGAGGAGCCCGGTCTCTAGGGACCGCTGGCACCACTTTTCAGCACTTCTCATCTGTGGGCTAATGGACAGCACTCTCATTGGAAATGGCACTGTTTGCTCTTCCAACAGGAAGAAATTGTTAAAATGCTGGTGGCTTTAGCAGGCAGCAGGTGTGGCACTGCATCCTGAGTAGATAATTGAAAAGATTTCTTTTTTAGTTGCAACTTTGGCGCCCAACAGTAAATAATACCATTCCAGGTTTCTACAAATGGACAAGGATTGAGCTTTTTTTTTTTTTTTGGAACAACTAACTGTTGATATCCATTTCTTTTTTTTTTTCCAATAAGCTGTGTGTTATTTTCCATGTAAAACCATGGGGGGGGGGGAGTGAATTTGAAGTGAAATACCACAGCATCATTTTTTTTTTATTTTCAGGAAGAAATAGCAACAACACAGCCTTTGCATTTGTTTCTAGTGAACTTTGCACAATGTCTGAGGATGATGAGAAAGATGTCTTATGAGAAGGTGTCTATTTTTACTTTACTGAGAAAATTAGAAGAACAAGAGGCTTGAGCTATCTAAATAATGATACAAAAAAACAAAGGATTTTGCAAACTACCAGAGATTCAATTAGGAACTCTACCAACTTTTGCAATTTTCTTTTCAGAGTAGATTTTGGTGTATTTTCATATTTTGCTTAAAAACATTAGCTGTGATGAAGCTTTCAGTAAAAAATTACTCTCTTACATCCTAAAACTAACAAATGGTGAAATCTCATTTATGTGCCTGGATTTATAAGACACTAAGATTACATACTTCTTTCAGTTTTCAAGCCCTTATTTAATGAGTCAAACAATTATTTCCAGTGCTGGGAGCAGAATTATCGATGGATTGATGAAATTGTTTACTTTTAAACCACTTGGGTCGATAATATAAAAACAAGATTTCATCATAAGCAGAGATTTCCCATTGTATGAGATCTTAAGATACAGGATATTAAAGACAAATATATTATGTAAATAATGATCTAACATCAATAGTTCTAAATTACTGATTGTATCAATAGAGGATAATATTTCTTCTGAGAACTTTGAATCCTAACCTGCTGTAAAGTTTAGGGACATCTAGGGGTAAAACACAGGTTTTCTTTCTCATGAAATCATTCTTATTTCCCAGAAAATAAAAATCCATTTTAGCTATTTGACATTTTGCTTAACGGCATGTATGGTGAGGTACTGCTTTGCTCACATCTGGGATAGAAAGTTCATTGCTAGCTGCTGTATCTGAATTGGGAAATTGGCACCCTGGGATATAGCTAGAGGGAAAGAATAGGATCTTGAAAAATCCAGGAACAATTATCATCTGAAGAATGCCTGAAGGAATTAGGTATTTATCATGGAGAAGTCAAGGTGTGTAGGGACAAGTTAGATACACTTTCACGTACTGAAAAACAGTCAAGAGGAAGACTCTAACTGTAGGCTGTGCCTCTGAAAGACAAAACTATCACCAAAGACTGAGAGTCAGAGAGCAACAGTCATTAGTGAAGAATGAAATTACTAATTCTTATGACAATTATAAGTAATGTGTGTCACAACATTATATGGTCTTGGTCAACCATTACCAGAACTCCAAAAATAGCAATATTCAACAGGATCAGACTAGAGGGGTGGGAATTTGGACCTCATCACTGTGGAGTTCCCTTCCAAAGACTAAATTCTCTTCTTCTAGTGGATTTGTACAAACCTTTTATCTATGTGCCCTAATATATTTAGGCATCTGTTCCTGATCCAGTGGCTCCTGGTCCCGCATTACACTTTGCCAGTATGCACTTGCTGTCAACTCCTCTGCCCCCAAACTTGATTCCACTGAGTTATCTAACCCACATAGCTGTAGATGTGTTTATTTACACAGGGCTAAAGTTGGGAGGAGAAGACTTGAAAATCCACCCTTCTGCAAAAGCATTCAGGATGCAAATTTTCCTGAAAAAAACGAAGAGCGTCGTAAGCAGTGACAAGTCACACGTGTGTCATCTAAAATTACATCACGCCAGCCAATGGCACACGATTAAATGCATCTAAATTCCCTGCCTTCCTTTTCAGAATCTGTTTACAAAATGATTCCTAAACACAGATGGAGCCTTTTCCGCCTGCACATATTAATTTGTGTTTTTATTTATGCACTTCTGATCTTTGTGACGTTTTGTCCTTTAGTTTGACACCAAGTCATTTTTTATACATGTCCTGTGGAAAGGTGGCCCTTGCCCTGCAGTCAACCTCACAAATCCCTGCCACACACACATGCATTTTTTATTGTTCTCACATGTTGCTTAACAGCCTGCGTGATTACTGCTTTACAGCACAGCAGATGGGTTCTTGCATCGCGGTGAAACAGATGAGATGCTCAAATCGATTGTTTTATCAACAATCAGTTGCAGATAAAAATCATTTTAATGAGAGAAATTAATGGTGTTTGCAAACATGATGTTAATTAAAGAACATTGCTTAGGCGGTTTTTATTTTTTATTTTTTTGCCTCTTTTTTTTCTGCACACAATTTTTTGTTACCCATGACATCTTTCATTATTGACTCATGCCCCAAAGAAAAGGCGATTAAAATCTGCTTTTGTTTGATGTAGCTTTTATTGAAGAAAGAAATAGATCTTTCTGAAGCTTCCTGGTGAGATGAAAGTCTAATTATCTCCACAAATGAAAGGAAAAGCTTTAATTAGGCCTGTGCTGAATCTGCGCACTGTGAATTTGTGCATTGTGATGGATGGAGCCCGCATCTCCTCCGTGACTGCTGTTGAAATAATGAAGGAAGAGGAGAGGTAACCCGCTCCCAAGATTCAGCTGGCAGAGTGGAATTGGAGGCACACCTGGGTTGTGAGCAAGTGCCCAGAGCAGCTGCCACAGGCCATGTTTCAGTGCTGTGCATTCGGCTGTTTTACAGCCTCCCTCTGAGCTTTGATCTCTTTTCAGACAGCAGGGGTCCTAACAAATCAAGCTTTTCATGTTTCACTCAGTTTCACTCTCTTTTGCTTCACCATTCACACTCGAACTCCAAAGAGGATGGATAAAATATTGTCTTTTTCTGAAGCAATTAATGATCAGCAGCTGACGTGATTGAAGTGGGTATTATGCCTTACAAGCAGTATTTTAAGGTTGACCGGAGGGAGGATGCTGGGGAAAGAACTGAATTATTTATTTAACTTCTTCGTTGTTTACTTCGCTCTTTATGATTTTACTAATCATTCACGCATTAAGACTTACTATGGATATACACTTAGAAGTGGGCTGAATGTTCACCTGGATCAGGTAGGACGGGTGACATTGCAAATTGTTTTAAACTGCTAATTGTCACATGGGAGCAAGCTAAAAATACCAACCATGGCTGACTCCCTTATTTTGTCCCACTTTTGCCATGTTGAATGCAGTTTGGTCTGTTTTCATGTCATGCCACTGGTGCTAGGAAGGTCAAACTCCGACTCGCTCTCTCAGGGTTTGCTGTTAATCTGTTCTTTTCAGTGGATCCAAAAGCACTTCTGAAATCAAGAGTGCTGATGGGGCTTATGTCAAACACTTTCTTTCTTTTCTTTTCTGGCCGGGATTTGAAAAAGAAGTTAGGAAGGGGAAAATGCATAGGCAATTGGACCTCCCCCCTGTTGCCTGCCCTTCTTTGGTTAGGAATTCCCCATTAGCAAAGAAAGATGAATTTGTTTCAAAGGTTAAAAAATTAAATTGTCAGCTCAAAATCAGGAGAGAAAAGAAATTGCACGTGGAACACGTCAATTTCATGTACTTGAAATGAGACTATAAAGTGAAAGATAACTTTTGTTATCCAACCAAAAAACCTTATCTTTTGCCAACACTTCTCTGTCTTAGAGAGGTCTAGATTGGGCAATAAAGGTGTTTGGTGAATGGGAAATGGTTGAATTAACTGAGACAGTTACCAAGGCGGGGGGTCTGACTGGTGGGAGATGGATAATTTGAAATGAATCTATTCTTGGATAGAGTCTAATAGTTTCCCAAAATGTTGAAACAGGCTTGTGGCAAAAAGTGCAATTCTGTTTTCATGTTTGTTTTCTTTTTTAACATTTTTTGGTCTTTGTTAGATCTCTTTGTAACTCTTTGGGACTCCTTCTAATACTGCTCTCTCTTGTCCCTTGCGATAATGTTTTACAACCTCTGTGTTCAGTCCCAGGGTGTGATCACCACTGTTTATAGATTTCATCCACAGAATTGACCTTCTTGCAGGTGGTTGGCAGCCAGCAGGTGGGCCTTATTAAAGTAACAATAAGGAATCAGGCTGGACAGAACAGAACTTGACAGCTGCCTTGCTCTAAATCCCATACTGAAACAATGTCAGTTATGGTCAAAACAATGTCAGTTATGGTCAAAACAATGCATAGGGAAGAAGGGATTTATTTACGGAGGTGCTAAGGGTGAGGGATAGCTCGAGAAAGTTGACACGAATTAGGGACGAGTGGATGAAATCAAACAGCGCATTCAATGGCACACAGGAGGCCAGACTGAGTCCTCCCCTAAAGTCCCAAGTGTACATGGAAGTGTGGGAACTTTCGTTAACTCTATAATTTATTTCAGTGAAGTAGAGCATCACAGTTAGATAGTAAAATAAAACTAAAACCGAATGCCAGAGAACAGATGCCAGCAAACCCCCTAATTAAATGCTCACTTTCCTCCTTTCAAGCTTTATCTGCGTCAACATTCAATTTCACTCTTTAGAGCTTAGCACCAGCTCCTCCATATGTGAGTTCAATAGTGATATAAATGTCTTGCGTGGGTGTGTGGACAATGCGTATTGCATGAAGAGGAAATAGTGGCGCTGTGGCATCTTGGAGCTCAGGAGACACTCAAAACTTAGACCACAGTTACTGGTAGTTGACTTTCACAGCAGAAAATATTTTCAAATTGACTTTATTCTTCCTTTTAAAAATTGGCATGGTATTTGGCCATTTAAAGCCAAAGTCAGGACACCTTGAACAACTGGGAAAAATAATCTGGGTTCAGAAAAAAATTAAAAAGTAGTATTTGAGGCCAGGTGTGGTGGCGCACGCTTGTAATCCCAGTACTTTGGGAGGCGGAGACTGGAGGATCCGGGTTCGCGGCCAGCCTCAGCTCTCTCTCTCTACTTAGTGAGGCCCTCCGCAACTTCGTGAGACCCGGTTTCAAAATAAAGTATAAACAAAATAGGGCTGGGGGTGTAGCGCGGAGGTAGAACGCCCCTAGGTTCAATCCCCGGTACCGCAAAAAAAAAAAAAGTAGTATTCAATATTCCACTACTCCCCTCAGAGTATCTATAATGTTTTGCTGTGCCCACCCTAGATTCTCCAAAAAAACCCAAGTGTTTTGCAATAGTAGCTTCAAAATAAACACTTTTACTAAACAAAGAAACTTATTAAAGATAGGTAAATTAAAATCACTTAGTAATAGCTACATTGAAGCCAAGCACAGTGGTGCATGCCTGTAAGCCCAGAACTTGGGAGGCTCGGACAGGAGGATTACAGGTCAGGGAAAGCTTTAGCAATTTAGCCAGGCCCTCAGAAACTTAGCAAGACCCTGTTTCAAAATAAAAACTAAAAAAGCTAGGAGTGTAGATCAGAGGTAGAATCTGGGTTCAATCCCAGTACCAAAAAGTAATAATAACAATAATAATCACATTAAAAGACAAAGGAAGTACAACAGGGTTTGGTGTCAAAGCAGCATTTAAGAAAGAGAAAGACCTTCTGGAAAGTATATTAAGCCCAATGGAGATGTCTGCTCCTTGAAAGTTAGGAAAGTTGAGCTGGGCATGGTGGCACAAGCTTGTAATTCCAGGACTTGGGAGGCTGAGACTGGGGAATTGGAGGATCGGAGGCTCGAGGCCAGCCTCAGGTACTTAGTGAGGTCCTCTGCAACTTAGTGAGACCCTGTTTCAAAATAAAGAAGAAAAAAATAGGGCTGGGGTGGAGCTTGGAGGTAGAATGCCCCTGGGTTCAGTCCCCAGTACCGCAAAAAAAAAAAAAAAAAAAAAAGTTAGGAAAGTTGGGAGGAATTTGATGTCCCTAAGGAAATCCACAAAATCCGTTCTTTTTCTCACTGTAGAGTACAAAGAAGTGGATGACTCTGGACAACCAATGGGTTAGAAATTTCCAGGAGGGTTGTATCTAGTGATAGGACAAAAGTTCCAAAAGAAGGGTTAGAATGTGTGCAAGGCAAAATTGGTCTACACTCCAGTAATGCACAGACCTGTGACACATTTCAGCCCATGGGCCTCTGAGAGTGTGTTGGGTGGGCACCAAGTTTCACACCCAGCTTTCAAACCTTTCAATGACATTTCCGCCAGCTTCAGGATGAAGTTCAAAGTCCTCAGCACAGTCCTCTAAGTCCACACAATCTGTCCCCACTGTCTTTATCACTCTGTGCTCACCCTCGTGAAGCCCATGTTCCAGACATCCCAGACTCCTGGAGTCTATCCTTGTGTTCACGCTGCCCCACCGGCCTCCTCCTCCAGGCTGCCAGCCTGAGTCTCCTGTCCCCCTTGCCACCTCTACCTTTATTGCCATGCTTATTCTGTGTTGTTGTCCTCTGTTTCTCTTCTGCAACCATCAACCATATTCTCCTGAGGCCACAGGCTAGGTAAATTTTCACTATATTCCCAAAGCAGAATGCAGTGGTTTAGAGGTGCCAGTAGTAGAAACAAACACCCCTTCCTTTTTTTCTTTAATCATAAAATGCCATGCAAGAGTGAAGAAAGGTGTGGAATTGATAAGAATTTTTTACATAAGGTGTATATTTATAAATTATTATAACTTGGACCTCATACTGTCTGGTGGTTTGGCTATAGTTTCCTTTTTTTTTTTTTTTTTGCCTTTTAAACATGAAAGTTCACTTCTTTTTGGAAAGGCTCAGTGCTTGCAAACATCTAAATCTGACTTGTTTACTAACCCATTTATCACCCAGGCTCCTGTACTTCCACCTACATTTGAAACCAGAACAGATTTCTGCCGCAGTCTATGAACCAGCTTATCTATTGCACTTAAAAGTGTTTTTATAGGAAACAACCAAACATAAATAATAAATAGTGAAGTACATTTTACTCTTCCATCTTGGTATTAATTTGCCCTCCGGTTCCTATGTAATGCATCAGGTGTACAAGTCTAGACTCATTTAGATTAGAAATAGCCCAGAATGTGTATAAGACACATATTTATCATCTTGATTTATTAAGGAGCAGCTGTATAATGATACTAATTAAGTGTCTATGCTTTCTTTTTGAGACTATAATTGTTTCTGGAACAAGCAGAAATGTAAAGAAACAAATAGGCAGGGATATTTGAATACATTAAATTTCTATTATAAAGACAACTTCACCTATATTTCCTGCAACTTATACATTTCAGGAGGACATTCCCATGCTTACAAAAAGTTGTATAGAAAAAGTTGTATAAAACATTTTTGTGGTATTTTTATGGCATTTGGGGTCATTTAGCCTTCAGTTTCTGAGCATCTTTAATCTGCTAAAGTCCAGGCTGGGTTTGGAGGGCTCACATTGCCAAGTGCCCAGTCATTTGTAATTTTTAAAAATTGAAGTGACATAAATATCCACATGCAAGGGAAATGTAATATTTAAATATTTTAAATATTGCAAATATTTAATTCTTATTGTAAATAAGAATTTCTATAAAAATTACATATTTTATCTTTATCAGCTAGAAGCAGAAAAACTAGAACTAAGTCAAAATTCCTTAACAAAACTTAACCAGAAACCCTCAGAGTCTGGCTGGCTCTTTATTAATGCTGCCTAGAAAACTGAGATAAGTAAATGAGAAAGAAATGCTAAATATTCGAGGTGGTAGATATGCTGACTACCCTTATTTGATCATTACATATTATATACATATTTTGAAATATCACACTGCAACCCACCACATATAACAGTAAATGTGATTCCTTTAGATTAATTATGACAACAAATATATCAATAAGATAAAGGAAATAGTTCTAATAAGTTCCCCTCTGTAGAGAAGTCTAGAAAGGGGGGAGGATAGGGGAGCATTTCATTGGAAACTTATGCTCTAATAAAGAATATAATAAATAATCTTAAATAACTGCTTCCACACTATATGCAAAATCAAACAAAAAAATTGAGCTGTTTATTTACAAAGAAAACCTTCACATGGCTATAAAATAGCAGTTTTATTTATTTATTGCATTTTATCCTATTTCTTATTTTCTTATCCTTTTAATTGTTCCTATTTAAGGTTTAGACTGTTTAAACAAATCCTATATACAACAACCTACAAAACCACCACTTAAGGTAGACTGGCTCTTGGTAAAGGAGTAAAGCACATCATAGCATTAAACAAGTTTTTCTTTTTTAAAAATTTCTATTAAATTTATTGTAACTAATATATAAAAACACAAAGCATACATATTAATGGGGTAATGTGTGATGTTTTTCTTTATTTTTACAAAGGCAAAGTTTATCAAAAATTAATTTCCCTCATCAACTAGAAGACTGATATAAATATTTTTAAATGAAATAAATACCACAAGTATATCAGCAGTCATACTGTTAATCCATAGTAAATAATAGGTCCTTCAATTGTAACATGAAATAAGAAATTGGAGTTGGAAGATAGTGAAATGAATAGACACTTCACGAAAGAAGAGATACAAATGGCCAATAGGTACATGAAAAAATGTTCAATATCATTAGCAATCAGGGAGATGCAAATCAAAACTACTCTAAGATTTCATCTGACCC